>JAECUM010010953.1:0-21929 GCA_016617855.1 Megalonaias nervosa | reverse complement strand
GAGACTGGATATCCACCAGCAAACTTAAATCAAACTCAAGCGGTAAGTTATCTGCAGTTGAAGTATGTAGACGGCAACAAGCTTGACAAAACTGGTGGGATTCTTACAGGTAATATTAATATGTCAGGTAAAAAAAAAATATTGGGTTGGAAACTTCATACCCACCAGCAAATGCAGATAATACGCAAGCGGTAAGTTATGCGCAACTAAAATCAGTTGACGACAGTAAACTTAACAAAGCCGGTGACACAATGACAGGTAACCTGATAATGAGTAATAACTCAAAAATAACTGGATTACCGACAACCTCGCCACCAGCTAATGAAACTGATGCTAAAAGTTATGCTCAGTTAAAAGAAGAACTTGCCCCATACTTTAAAAAATCCGGTGGACCAATGTCAGGCAACATAAACATGAGAGACAAAAAATAACTACGACATACGTTCCAGTTAGCCCTAATGATCTAACAAATAAAGCGTATGTTGACAGTCTCTCTAGTGGTATAAAATGAACTAAAAACAATCTTGGATATATTCCAACACCTTTTAAGGCAACTGACAATCGAGTTGGGTTTGAGGTAAGCGCATCATCGCAATATCCTGAAAAGTATCCTCATTACGCTTTCTCTGATAGACACGAGTGGACGACAAACGGGAAAGTTGAAAATGTTTGGATTAAAATCAAATGTCCCACTGCAGTTGCTTTTTTGGCAATTTCATTTGCGAGGTCGATTAAACCCTAGTGTTGGTCGAATTTATAATTGGCGGTTTGAAGGATCAAATGATTATATTAACTGGACGACATTGTACAATACAGAAAACACGTATATTTCAACAACACAATATTTTACAATTCCGATAGAAAAGACTGTTAACAAGTACTTGAATTTTCTATGATATGTTGTCGCTGCTGAGCATCCGTTTCCAGGACTGACATCATTTCAAATATACACACTCGATGATCAGGTATGATCATTGTGATCAAATTTAATCTATTGCTATAAAATAATGTCAGAACCACCAATTATAACTGTTGCTAGAGAATTTTATGATAATATTTTTAACCCCACCAGAAAGGTTGGGGACGCATCACTAGCGGCACGTGTAATAAATACCAGAAAAAATTTCAATTCCAATGATAAACTCTCCATTGTCAGAAGAAGAAAAAAATTTTATTCTTGTTATGCATATGCGAGGACCACAACTAAAAAAAGCAATAGAAAACTTTGATATTAAAAGAAGTCACTGTCATCCTGATGATTGTATAGAAAAACAAAAACAAGTTGAAATCCTGTTTAAAAAAATATTGCTTGAGTTTGATTTAAAAAATTTAGGTTTGATAATGCAATCAAGTTTATTACAAGCACGAGTTGCGCGGGTGGAAAAGCAAATGAATGATAACCATGATCGTCTCGACAAACTAGCAGAATCTAGAATAATAGGAATAAGAAGAAATAGGAAGTTATATAAGAGTGTTTTTAAAACGAGAAATTTTTAAGTATCTCGGCATGTACCACCACGACAAAGAAACCCTAATTAAAACTGTTACTATGGCACCAGACACGGAGTTAATTATTAAAGTGTACGCAAACGCAATTTTGCCAATGATACGTAAAAAAGACCCAGAATTTGATCCGATTATTGTTGACAGGTCTCTAAAAATAATCAAAGATTTTGACAATGAAATTAGTAATCTTAGTGATGATAAGCGAAGAAAGTTTTTTTTAGAGAAGTCGGACAAACAAAGTTGGAAAAAAAGTCTGATTCTTATTACGACATAGGTCAAGCAGACGATATTCCATTTCCGTCAATCCAGCGCTCTAGACAATTGTCATTACGAAATTATTACATTGAAATTGAGAAAATATTCACAGAACCATACGTATTGTTATCG
The DNA here is from genome assembly GCA_016617855.1 of Megalonaias nervosa. NCBI lineage: Eukaryota > Metazoa > Mollusca > Bivalvia > Unionida > Unionidae > Megalonaias > Megalonaias nervosa. Next base: position 20,036 of record JAECUM010010953.1, on the reverse strand, counting down.
GATCTAATAGTCTCTCTTTTAAGAATTACTCCCGTTTCACTTTCAGGTGTGGGATTATTAAGAAAAGAAGCGCTCCAGAAATTAATGCTAGCAAATTTCATGGTCGCATATGCAATTATCAGACAACATCTTGTCCTCAAAAATTTCACGTTAGATCAGTTGAGTTTAGTATTAGGGTATATCAATGAAACAGAAAGCGATTACAGTAATTTGGTGAATAGAACAGATTTGTATGAGCGTGAAGTATCAGACACGTTTGATTCCTATGCTTGGTTAAAGAAAAATGAGGTACTAACAGATAAACGATATGATGATATTTCGTCAGATGTTTATGACAAATGCAGAGATTTTGTAGCTGACAATAATAAATTTCGTGAATTTCTCGATTCAATTGTTGGCATCAGAACCTCTGATTTTGTGTAAAATATTGTATAATGAACAAATTGTCGATTTTAATCATATTTCAAAAGATATTCCAAAACAAGATATTGACGCGCTAATGCGATATTACAAATTTTATCATAAAAACCTTTGGTGTGTGAAACAATGTTACAGGTATTAGAATAGAATACTTCGAGTAATATCATATTTACCACTGCTAATGACCACCTCTGGCATAATATCAAGTGGGGTATCATTAAATCCTTTTCTGTTAATAATATCTGCTGTCGGTGTATCTCTTTCAACAGCATGTAAGAAGATTGAACCCAGGCTTGAGACGAAAACAAAATGCTTGTAAGATAGCAATTATCACTTGTAAAAAAATTACTTTATCAAATACGATCTTATTTGCGAGGTGTAAAATATGATATGGACGATTTATTACGCGAGTTTCGTATTATTGACAGTATGTTAACAGATATTTTACCGATGAGGGTAAGCAGATATGAAAAAGATTATCATAAAATATGGCTATAGTTTGCTTGATAAATGAAACCAACTTTTTTAGGTTCTGTACCAGTATATCTTAAATCAAATCCAACATGTCTTGCTGAGGGCGGATAAAAAGGCATTTTATATGAGATAAATCTTGAAAGACCTGGGAACCTCATCTTCTCTTACTACTATCGCTGTCGCTGAAAAAATTTGATAATTGACAAAAAGATATAAATTGAGTACCATTTACCTCATCAAATTATGAAAATCTGAACGAAATTTCTAAAAATGTTCTTTGTTTAAACAGAGGAGCTATCTCCTAGTCTGTCAAGCAATAAATTTTCAAGAAAAATATCACTTACCTTTGATGTTTCCAGCGAAACACATCTCTGCGGAATGACCACGAAGGAACATTTGGCTGCGTTTTTATATCGTCATAAAACTTTCATCACGTGATTTCCAGAAAATTCTATTACGCGGTTATAACACCCAAGCGCTAAATCACGTGTTCTCCAGAAAATTCTGTAACGTCTGTTAAATCACGTGATTTTTCTGGAAATTTCCAGTTTTTCTAGTAAAGTTACAGACACATGTGTCCCTTTGCAAAATCAAACACTGACAAATAAGAGAGCAGAGTATAATGCAAGCGTTCTTATGATTGCATCATCCAGTTATAATTTGTTCAGCAGAGTGATACAAGCTTAGTTATTATTGCATCATCCAGTTAACATGTAGTTTCATGTATCTAGTACATTTATCGATCGCAACATAGCAGTCTCTGCCTGGGTTACAGTAATGAATCGGCACAGGCAGAAAACGTGTAGTTCGAAATGTATGTCTGTTATAGAATATCTGAAATGGGGGAGGGGGTTTCTCTGACAAATATGTTTTGGAGGGGAAGGGGGCCTAAAATCTAGAAGACCCCTTTAATACAAATATCGTTCTGGAGTGGGAGAGGGGGTCTTCTCCTGACAAATATATTTTCTAACCTGTTTTGAGTTCAGCTACAGGTTGGTTACAAATATGTTTTTGAGGGAAGGGGAGAGGGGGAGGTGGAAGGTATTAAATCTAGAAGTGCCATTTTCTTCTACTACTTATATATATATATATATATATATATATATATATATATATATATATATATATATATATATATATATAACATTTTATTGGTAAGGCATACCTTTAGTGAAAATAAAATGCTATGTTAAAACTGTCTTAAGACATACTGTTGAGAAATTGATAACAAATGATGTGGATGGAATGTAAAAGGAAAGAAATGTCTTGCACACGGAGATTCATATTTTCATAGTATTGCAGATCTTGTTATACTGAGTTACCAGTAACAATGACAATGGGTTGGTTGATAATGTGTGTTAAATATTTAAAAGTTCACACAATCACTTTATTTTATTGTGATAGAAAAGACTTAGATATTTAAACCTCAACATTTTATTGATATATTTATTGGAATACATTTTTTATGATTGCTAGTAAAAGATTGAATAGATTTAATTTATATGATTGACAATAAAGGATGATATTCATAATTTCATTGTTGGCAATAAGTGCGCCAATGTGTGCAAGGAAGTGTCATCTTTTATTTAAAGAAGTTTTTACTTTCCTTAAAAGAGGTTCATTCCCCTCCATGACCTGTGTGACTTGTACTATATATAGCTCGTTCTCTGATTAGTAGATTAAAAGGACCTCTGACAAACTGACACTTTATAGTATTGAAGAGCAGCAAAGAATATGCAGTATGTTAATTTGTATTACTAACCACAACATCGCCATCCGAAACAACCCACATCTTACCAATCTCCTCACCCTCTATATCCACCGCAACCTTCGCCTCATCCACCAGTACATCCACCACATTATTCAGATCCACCACAAATACCTGCATCTGTTGATCCACCGTCTCCACACACATCCCCACGTGCGCATTCAAGTCCATCTGTGGCACAGTTTGTTCGCCAGTAACATCTCCAAGGTCCCAAATACTAGCTCCTGCTCTACCTCTTACACTGGTACATGGCGTAGATTCCATAGTGTTGTCCGATGCAAACAAATCGATGGTGGGCTTGAAAAAAAAAACCCACAAGCAAGAATGAGGGCCATGTCTTCAGAAGGCACCGAACAGCATCTGCATGCGGAGAACACTTGCGCAGCGCCTCTTTTTCCTTCCATCGGTTTGCTGGACGTGGGACACAAAGGATGAGGAGACCGGCTAGGAAAAATGCGAGGGCCAAATTTTCAACAACTTTATTGCTTGCTGTGTCAGCCTCATTTGTCCCTTTCATCATGTGTCATCTAGATATGAACGTTCCACGCTTGCAATCTTAACGAAGCTGACATAGCGTCCTAGATGATCCCGTGACGCCTCCTATTGCCGGACTTCCTGCTGTTTCTGTCACGTGAACGGTATTGGAGAAAAGTATACACCATGTTTTGAGAGTGAAAGTTTCTTATTTGACCAATATATAGGAAAGTATTTTTTTCCTGATCTGTGCACTTTATTCTGTGATGTAGATAGATTTACATATTGTACTTTTACTCTTGCATTCGTTGACAGGAGTACCAATGTTTAAGAACTTAATTTATTGTTGAATCTCTACATAATGGTCCCGCTTTTAATTAGGGTAGATATAAACTATCACCACCTACCTGTCACTCCTGGGGTACCTTCCGGAATGCAAGTCTATTTGCCAAGCAAATACATCAGTCAGCTCCAGCGTCTTTTTATAATAGGAACGGCTCTTTCGTTGGCTCTCAGGTTATGCTTCACACATCTGTTGTTTTAAATCTGCGGAAACAAAACATTAAATCCTGAAAGCTTATTGTTGATCTACTGAAATCCTGATTCCTAATCATCATCTTCGTAATCATGATCATTATTATTATCATGACCATTATCATCGTCAACAAGAACATGATGACTACCACACCACCATTATCATAACCATCATTACTACCAACATCACATCATCATCATATCATTGTTGCCAACATCATCATCGTCATAATCGTCGTCATCGTTACCATCGTCAGCATCATCCTTTTTCTTCTAATCTGCATCTACTTGAGGTTTTCGTGTTCGTACGAAAATCTGATGTAAAATATCAACTTCAGTGTTAAATAATTTATCCATTTTTCTAAAACTGCATTCTATCCGAAAATCGATTTTGCGAGCCTAACAATGTACAACGATGGCCCTATCAACCTAATCCATCCGAATCGTGCAGTTTGGTTCGTTTAAATTTTGTGAAACCAGTGCATATTTGTCTAAAACAGCACTGTTTACCATCTATGACGTGGGTTTCTTTGTTATATCGGGACTCTCTTTCACTAAATTTTGAAGATCCTCTGTGGTCGGATGATTGTCTAATGCAAATAAAACGATGAAAGAACGGTAAATACACAAATTACAAGCTAATAGAATGCAGAACAAAGAAAGACTGAACGAAGAACAAACAGCAAACAGTATATGCCAACTCTGCTTACCGCAAGCAACAAACTCAGAACGATACACGGTGAATCATTAAACATGAAGAGCAAACCACAGAACGTACGACTGCAGCGGAGTTAATTTCTTTGTGCAGTCTCCCGGAAACGTGCGCAAATGCATTTTCAAACAATTTTCTCAACTGCACGTAAACAACAACAACAACAACAACAAAAAAACAAATAATAATGAATTAATGAGATGAACTATGAGATGAACGGTAGACGGTGAGACAACTAATTGAAACGCTGATGCGAAAGAAATGCAAATGAAATTCTATTAGCAGGAACTACAATTGTGCTAGAGCTATATCGGTAACTAATTACATATGGTCTCATTTATGCGTATGATGATATACATATGGAGGATATCAAAGTTTCTGAGTAGATATAATAAAAAATATTTCATGAGTGATGAGGATACATTGTGTTGTAACGTGTGGCGAATGACAATACAAAATGTTTCTACTTCCACAGTGAAATATTTCCTTTCGTCTGCTCAAAAGAGTGACACAGAATATCGAATAGCACCAGGCGATGTAAGTTGAGTCACTGATAATTTTGCGTGATTCAGGTGGAAAACTAGTTTATAAATGCTAATAATTAAAGCCTACATTTTGTTGCTTGGGGTTCATTTTTATGCATCCCTGATAGTTCGTTTTCATTGATTCGACAGGCTTCATTGATTACATAAATGTATAAATCTTTATTAGAGGGTCAACAGTCTTGACAAATTTAAAGATCTGTTCATCCTGATAGATAGAGAGAGAGAAAGAAAAGAAAAATAAGAACAAACGAAGTAAGCCTAAATATAGAAATTCAGGTCCGAATAGCATACATAGGGGCATATATCCTTCTAAAAAGATAAAAAGAAGTTTCAAAAGTGATATGGCCATAGTGGCGATGCAATTAGTATTGCTACTATGGCGATATCGTTTTTATGCCACTATTTTCCTCCCGTCACCGAATAATACACAATTGCAAAGAAAATTAGTTGATACTCTTTTATGTTAATGTCTTAACGTTCAGGTTCAGATCCATTTAAATAAACAACTAGTCTCTTTATCTTCCTATTTTTTTTTATCCACTATTCTCTACAAAATATTTAAAAGTTTACCATAAAACTTCAACTGTAGAAACTAAATTTGTGTTTGTAAAACACGTATGTACTCACTTAAAAAATGTACCGAAATAAATAAATCTCAGTGAAGACTATTCGTGTTAAATTCATATGCATAGAAACAGGTATACTGATTTGCATTTAAATCGTAAATCCTTTTTGTATACCCCCACTGCTTGTAGAGGTAGCATCCTGATTTGGTCCTGCCCATCCACGAGTCCATACTTCCATACGTCTTTCTTACGTACACGAGTCCATTCGTCTCGAGAAGATAGTTAAAAACACTATGTACTCAACGTTGACAGATGACATTTGGCTAGCTTATGGTATGCACATGTAGATGACCTGATTTGATTTTCAGGTCATTATCGAAATGCTTTAATTTGTATTTGTACATTACCTTTATATACCAAAACCGTGTTAGCAAAATTATGAAACAACACAAACAAAGAAAAATTAATAGGTGTAGTTATAATGATATATAGATAATTCGAATAGACTTTGAGGCCATTAGAGCAGCTTTTCAGTTATTTATTTTGTTTTACACATTTTTGTCCCTTTGGATGAAAACACTTTTAAAACGGCTATACAAAACCACTTGATGTCGACAAATTAAATGTGTATGCGTTTATGAATGTAGATGTAGATGAACTGAATAAATTTGTATGCCAATATAGTGAGATTCAAGCACATGATATATTTATTCACATGTAGATAAACTGATTTGATCTTTATGGTTGTTACAGCATTTTTTGTTTCTGTTTTAAATTCATTTTTTATGTTTAGACATTGATGACTTAAAGAAAAACTTTCTTAGCACAGTTAGTCAGAAACAATTAACAGGGTCAAATCGAGATGCAAGCAGTGAGACATAACGAAAACACGAATTTGATATATTAAAGTAGCGGGAAAGACCTGTGTTTAAGTCACTTTAACTTTGGCTTTTACCTTTTAACATTTAATCATATACAGTTTAAATTGGTTAAACAGTTTTCATCCACTTTAAATCGGTTACATTAGGCAACCCACTTCCTACCCTCCTGACACTTCTGAAAAACCCTAAGCGATCCCTTCATATCCTCCAAAACTTGATATAGAAAACACAAGGTCACTTGCCATTCAAATTGTATGGAAAAGAACTGGGTCATCTTAAAATTTTATTTTAAAAAGATGTTGGGCCACCTGGGAAGGTGGTAATCAAAACGTCATTTAAAAAAAAACAACCTGGCAATAGGTCGGTAACAGTATATGAAGAAAATCCCTATGCCACCTAGGAAACCGATCTTAAACTCTGGAAACCTTGAGCCACTGCTCGTCACAAATTCTTTATAAACCCAGTGCAACTGGTCATAACAATTTTACTGGAAACTTTGGGCCACTCGCCCTCAACCATCTAGTATTGCAGTAAAACAGCGTACTTAAATGGACGATTTTCATGACTTCTAATTTCAAACTTTACCCCTAAATTTCAAATATCCCTACCTGAACCTTATTTCTTAAAGTATTCAAAAATCAAGCCAAGGTCGAACATTTCTAATTCGTCCCGAAGGTAGAAAGATGCCCCTCTTCTCATGCAACCTGGAGGGGGTAGATAATTTTTATAACCCTAATTTTTCCATCAAATTCTGTAAATTCCATCAACTGGAAAACATTATTTAAATTAAATCATAGACTTTCGATTAAAAAACTAATAAGCAATACACCTTGTTCTTGGCCTGTAACCTAGTTTTATACACCAGTTGATAATGGACGAAAGCCCACGGAGCGTAAAGATAATCTATTCTTTCCTGTATGACCCTGCAATGTATTCTTTCCTGCATAAAAGTAATTCTAATTGTAATGCCAAGTAGTGCAAAATTTATTATGATGCAGTCTTATATTGAGTTTTGTGAATGGCGTTCTCTTGTAGCTATGTCAAACATTTCTATTTCTCTGTTACCGACAACACAATCAGCACAACCATGTTATAGGAACTATAAGGTTTATGTGCCATTCTTTGTTCATTTATTGTGGTCAATTGACTTCAAATGAGCAAAGGAGAAAATATAACTGTAATTAGCTTATAACAAATAGGAATATCCAGATTGCAGAAATAATTATTACAAATAGGTAAAAACATGTAAACCGCTGTCACTTAAACAAACAATTTATTTTTTTGTTTCTGAAACGTCACCAAAAATGACAAAGTCGAAATGATTTCAAAACTTCTTTGATATAACCTTATAAATGTACAGGAGAGCACATAATATTTGTCTTTGCACCATAATGTTCATCTACTCAAACTTTAGTTGTCATCAATAATTCAGATAAGAAAACTCAAATTTGTCATGTAATGTTTAGTTGGTAAATCAAAATTAAATATTCACATTTTGAAAAAATGAAAAAGAAATAATTATTTCCATTACAATAAATGGTGGATTACTGACTGTCACTGGCAAACATGCAAAAACAAGGCCGTGTGAATTGGATAGAAGCTGTGGAAAAAACTTCATAGTCTGCTAGATCAGATTTGTAATCACCACAGTTCTCTTTACTTGCTTCAGTATTTGCAATTCATTGGTGTTTGAGAAAATCTACCTGGCGCGCCAATTTGATAAAACAGGAACATCATCTAAAACATAAGCTCCCTCACCCACCCACCCCACCCCCACCCACCTGCCGCACCACAAACACACTCGTCCATTAAATTCACACGAGCACTGAATGAGGAATAGTTGCTCGGGTTATAATCTGTCTTTCAACTTTGACAAAGACCCTCACTGAGCGTCGCAATTATTGAAATATATCAATAAGAATAACTGTTTAGACGAGTCAGCTTACATTTGCAAAAGTCTCTGTACTGGTGATAATTCTCCCAACACTTAATAATTATAAAGAATGTGAATATTCGAGACACTCTTGTATTCCGTAAAGGTAGTTTTTGCATGACTATGTCTTGTTGGTTTTCCTTTTTGTGACCAAACAGATGCCTTAACAGCAGACTTAGAAGGGTATTAATAAACAAATACATGCAAATACTGTTGACTTTTATTAACCGCACAGAATTATCTTCATTCAAAAATGCTCACTTAAATTTGTATCATTTTACTTCCCAATGCATTGATATCAATACAAAAAGTATGATATTCAATCATTCCAGTCAGACTATTGGAACTTGGGTGTACGTTTCTTCAGTATTCATCAAAGGCATTATGATTTCTGTATAGCAATATATTTCACTGAAAAGTTGGGGGGAGGGAGGTGTCATTGCAATACCTTGCATAATGCAAATGGAGCTTAGCGATCTTTAGGCTGTGTATCTTGAAATAAAATAAAAATCATAACAAATAAAATGCATTTGAAATTTTCTAAGAAGTCAATTGCAGCACCACATAGAACACTGCTATCCGTTGTTTTCACGTGACGTCACCAAACGTGTTTATTTCCATGTCCGCCATTTTGATTCTCGAACCACGCAATGCGGCACCTAACCACAGTGTTCTTCCCAGAAAATTATGAAGGCGAGTCTCATTTTGTGCGTAAGGATATCCTAATACATCACATGCTGTTGTGCACGTCAGCCGCACGAGACCTAATTCGTGAGTTCTCCCCTTTATTGCCAAAAAACCCCCAAAAAACAACAACATTGAAATTTCAACCATCTCTGTTATTCTTCATAATCAAATAGATCCAATAAAACACCGACGCATGATAAAATGGATTCACAAACAGTTTGAAACATGTAATCATTTTCAATTTTCATGGGCTGAAATTAATCAATTAGTTATCGTTCAAGTTAAAAAGAAAATTTCATATTTCTAAAAGCATTTAAAAATACTCGGTTTTGACATTCGAGACAAAACCATGTTCCGTTAGGCACATGTCTCATTTTATTACACTGAAGATGAAACAACATCTTGAACAGTGTTTGCTTTCACCTTCACCAAAATGGAATACTAATTAAAATTGGTTTGTCAACTTTCCTTGGTACAAGCATTTGTTTTCCAGAAAAATATGTGTACATATTAGTTATGGCACCATTTTCTGCTATGAAATTTTAATTCCGTAACTGATATCGTGTCCCGAAGAACATTGTTGTGGAAATATTCTTTTAAGATGACAATCTTAAGGACGTCATATGAAATATTTGTTTAACTCGCAATATTGTCTGTTTGTAAAAACAATAACTGCATTTCTATTTGATAGCAATATCATGATAGCGGTTCAACTTCATTATTCCATCTTTCGATATAAGCCAGGGAACTTCCAGCCTTATTTTGTCTTTCGTACTCTGGAGGCACTTACTTACACGAATATTCTATGAAATATTTCGATGAAGTAGATATCCTTATCGACGATTAAATCGGAGTTTTATATTGAATATACGTGATGACTGATGTTGACAAAGGTTTGTTAGGGAATCAATATGGCGGCGCAAATTACGCGCGCGTTACATTGTGGATATTGCGTACACTATCGTGACGTCTTTGAAAACAACCCATCGGATAGTGGATGTATAGGTGGACAATACATTTATGACCTACGTTTATAAACATTGATGAGCTCATATCATCATTGAAACGTCATTAATACTGGAACCCCTTAATACCTAACGCTTCAGCGCGTTCAAATGTAGAAGTTATATGAGCACAAAGAACGACATAACTTTTTTATTCAACATATGACTTTACTTTATCACATAACACCCATATTTATTAACGTCATAATATCATGTTATAAACCTAGTTCTCCACACTGTGACCTAGCTCTGTGCAACTTCACATAGGAATCGCATCAAGTAATGCAAATGTATTGACGTTATTATAACAGGAAACCCACCTGTAATCGATTATGTAACGGACTCGATCACACGTGGGTTTCTGACGATGTCAGTAATGTAACAAACATAATTTTAAACTCGTCTTCATTTGATACGAGTTTCATGAACTCGTTGGAAAAATATAGTATACATACTAGCTCCACGCAGCTCATGTCATACATTATTCAACTCGTATTAGAGATTTCGTATCAAATATATGATCCTCTATATACAAGATATCAATATGAAACGAACAGAACTTGTACAACTAGTCCACTTATACATTCTAAACAAAAGGGACTTACATTGCGTCCTTAGGTGAGTACCCTCCAAATCAGAGCAAGTGATGCCTATGTGTTTGTTTCAAAAAGCTTATAGTTGCATGGAAACGTGATTTAGAGTTATTTGTCCTATTTCCTTTTTATGTTTATTTACATCACTCTTCTGGTCTTTCTTTCCATTATTCTCCTCCTTTTTCTTTTTCTTTTTTGTTTTTTCTTCTCCTATATACCACTATCATGAATAATATTGGACAATGTTTGTTTAATTGCGGTTATCTACTTATGTATCTATCGACATAAATGCATGACTACCCAACCGTTGATTCAGATGTCTGTAATAAAAAGACAATGTTTGATATTACTAACTGAAGTAAATTAACTCAAAGTTTCGATCGGTATCGACGCAAGTTTCATATAACAGCTTCTAATCGTAGGTAACATCAGAGCTCGGGCAATATCTTAATGTAACTATTCTTTCTTTAAGTAAGTATTTCACTCGAGGTTACAAAATGAGATACAAACATGTTTAATTGAATCATTTGAGAGCTGCTCCTGTCTGTAACTTCAAAAATCTGAGATAAACTTATATTATTGCAGTTTCAATATTTTTACAGGCTTGACTTAGAGACACTCAGTAATGAAATTTGAATCTGATATATTAGCTGCAGAATCAATGATACTTGCTTCATGAGATCAAAAACAAATGGTTTCCTCCACGCAATAATTTTATCATAAGCAGCTAAAACATTTTGCCCGACACGGGCCGGTATTTCAGAACATATTCGGGTAATCCTATGGTGTCAAAAATACGTTTAAACACATAATCAAATTTAACAAATTTCGTGCGGTCCGGAAGTGGTGTGTGTGTGATTTGGTTAAACAAGAGGTAAAACTGTTCTCGTTGTTGTGCGGTCAGATTAAAACATTTCATCTTATTTTGGATATGATACTGACGTTCATATTTTTGTACCGGCCACTGATACGCTGCGTAAACGGGGACACAATAATATTTTTCCCAAAGAGCAAAGGGTTCAGGCTCATTGGAAAAAATCAACTCGGGAATAAAATTCAAATCACTCCTAAATATTTAAGCAACGGATTCAGACACTATCTCCACATCCGGAATATTAGTTGGATCAAAATAACATCTAGGAATGAAATTCCCGGGAATACAATTCATTTTTATACATATTAACTTTATTTAATTGGTGAACGGCTAATTAAACAAATGTAGGTAATATAACAATGGAATTCATGCAGCAGTTGCAAATTTTGGCAGGGTTTGACCGTAGTTTTTACGCGGTTTTTGAAGACCCTATTTCAGTCGATGAGATCGTGGTAAGGTCAGATGCGGTCATACGACGTATTTTGGCATTATAACTCAGAGAGCAGCACAGCCTCAAATTTAACGTCGTCGAGTAGGTTTAACATCGACGTGAATTTGCTCTACGAAAGAGAAGCCGAGGACATCGAGAAATTTCAGGGTAACGGATCGGGATGGGTATTGATGGATGTGACAGGACTGGTCGTCAACAGTGCCAAATATAATCCACTCAGGGCGAGTTCTTGGTGACCACTCTCTAATGCAATAGCGGCAAGTCAAGGTCGCTTCAACTTCAAAAATAACGACAAGTGGTGTAAATGGGAGGTGTTATCCGCACTTTATCTAGCAGTGAGAAATCCGGACCGTATAAACCATTACAAAGCCTACCAGGAGACGCTCGATTTTACAAACATGCAATTTCCAGTCCAAATAGAAGACATCTTTAAATGTGAAAAAAACAAAATCATATCTGCATCAATTACTTTGGTAAAGAAAAAGCGTTTATCGGCTCAGATTAGCTAGTAATGAGGATTACAACACTTTTATTAACTTCTTGTACAATCACAAGGACGACAAGGACGGTCATTACTGCTGCATTAAAAATTTCTCGAGGTTATTACACAAACAGGCCAGCTAGAGTGAACATAGAAGCTATTATTGCAAACGGTGTTTGACCGGGTTTAAACTTCAAGAGAATCTTCAAAATCACGGACAGGATCGCGTTAATGTGATTGTGATGAAACTGCCTAAAGAAAAAAAAAAAGAAGAAAAAACGTTTAAAATTTTTCATTGCCTAATGAGGTTTCCTTTTATAGTGTATGCCGATTTCGAAGCGCTGATTATGCCCGTGTATCATCGGCATGATGAATCCACTGTAAATCGTATACGATCGCGTATCAACATCTGCATTTTAGTTTTCTGTATAAAATCTTTTTCGTTATCATCCATTACAATTCCGAAGTAAAGTTGTATCGTGGGCCGGATTGCGTCGAAAAATTCGTTAGGGATTTATTGGCCGAGGTGGATGAAATATAAGCGATCCTACCAGCTCAAATGATCTTTACCGACGAAAACAAGATCGAATTTGAAGGCGCTGTGGATTGCTCAATTTTGATGAAAATTGTTGGGGCAAGATGTAGTTCTAGATCACTGTCATTGCACCGGCAAAAATAGACAAGCCGCTTACAAAGTTTGCAAATTGCATTTTAAAAATGTATTTTATTCACATGGTGATGCATAATCAGCACGGTTACGATTCGCATCTGATTGTAAAATGTTTTGGTAAATTTTTGCAAAAAATCAAATGCATCTCTAACAACATGGAAAAATGCGTGTCGTTTTCGTCAGGCTTATTAAGATTCATCGATAGTTTTCAGTTTATGGCAGCATCGTTAGACGATTTCGTCAAAAACACGAAACAATTTCGGCATGCTAAAAGGTATGGGGAGCACATCGAATACGTAACGCGCAAGGGGGTCTATCCCTATGAACTGATGAATGGTTGGAGCAAATATGAGGAGACGTCGTTACCACGCAAAGAGGCGTTTTACAGTTCTCTTACAGATTCAAACATTACATAGGCGGATTACGCTCATGCGCTAGAAATGTGGAACGTGTTTGGCAAGACCACCATGGGAGATTATCACGATTTATACTTGACTATAGATGTGCTGTTGCTTACGGACGTCTTCGAAAATTTTAGGGATGCATGTATTAAGTACCACGGATAGATGCTTGTTGGAATTATTTTTCACCAGGATTATCCTATATGCATACTAGCCTCATTGTAAATCAGTAAGGTCACATTATATTTGTTTACCGACGTCGACATGTTTACTTTCGGCGAAAACGTTTAATCACCGAGGACATGATGAGCCCTCATATGCCTCATCTAAAACCACATTAGATTATGGAAGAAAAGCACCATGGAAATATGTAAAGAAAAAGAGTAGATGTCGAATTAGTAAGCGATATCACACGACGAAATAAGCTGGTGGCAGATCCCACTTTGTCAGCATGAAAATCTTTGATGGAAATTTGGTAACGTTATAGAGGAAAAAAAACTGATTTAGTCCTGATTGTGGATTTACTGTGTTGGATCTATCCAAACTGTTCATGTACGATTTTCATTGTGGGCATATTTAATCTCGTTATGGTAATAATGCTCAGTTGTTGTTGTTTACGGACACAGACAGTTTATGTTACGAAATTAAAACCGAGGATGTGTACAAAGACATGTATTCAGACAAACATTTGCCTGATTTTTCGGATTATCCTAAAACAAGTAAATGTTAAGATGATTCTGACAGGAAGAGCTGCGGAAAATTTAAAGACGAAACCGACTCGGTAGCTAGAGCGGAAATTGTTGAATCGAGAAGTAAGATGTACTCGGTTACATTAGCAGGTGGGATGTCAAGAAGCGTGCTAAAGGCACCAAAAAGATGTTGAAGAAGTCGTTGACACACGATCATTATCTGGCGGCGTTACGTGGGATTGGGATGTTTTCTCACATGAACACAATCAGATCAAATTTTCATAACAGTAGTATAGGTTATTTGCGGGTTCTGGGCCCCTTTTTCACTGCGGTATAAAAGGGTTTGAGAGAGACCCAATGGATCTATACTACTGTGTTGTGGAGGTTCTTGACCACTTTAGAGAAATGGGGGTTTTGGACCACTTTTTTAAAGCTCACTTTTGTTGGAGTTGCTAGAAGTTCTGGACCAATTGGGTTTGTATTATAGATGTGATAGTAGTATAGCGAAGATGTCTCTTCCATGTTATCCATGGAGTGTTGATCGCTTGGGATCTAGTGGAATTAAGTGAAGAGGAGTCCATGGAGTGGCTGAAGGATCTTATAGCGTATGCGAAGAAAGATTTGAGTTATGTTCCTGAGATGATATATTGTGAGGAGAGGGAAGACGACTGTGAGAACGAGGAGTTGGTGAGGCGTAGCTATAGTCATCAGCGTCCGGTTTAGCGGTATAATCAGCAATACTACACAAAAATAAGCTGAAACGTTTCAATTTGTCAGCGCCACAGCGAGATCAGTTTTATTATTTATTGAATAGGTTGACCTGAGTTCTGCTGGTAGGTAGTGTGAAACTTATAAACGTTGAGTATGTGTTCAAGTGTATATTCGAGAGGATGGGTCTTTACGAACATACTTCCAAATGTTAGACGATCTCTGGAAAGAGCATAGGCGAGGGTATAATAAGATTATTTCGGAGGCGTTCGCGTCTGATGAGACAATGGCGTCAGCGATGCCGTTAGAATCCAAGAGTTGAATTATTCAGGAAAACCAAACCACTTGACGAGATATTTACTACCTCGGGTAGAGATCACATTTTCGATCCTGAAGACGTCGTTCTGTCTGTTTTTTTTTTTTTTTTTTTTTGTAATTCCTGCTCGTAAAAAGAACCTTGGATGGGCTCTTCTGAGGAATCTTTGAGTGTGTAGGTGACTGAAATGGTTTCTTGAACGGTATCGACGACAAAGACTTCTTCGGTCCAGTTAGGGTTGTATCCCTTTTCGAATGTAGTTTTCTTTGTCTGCTAATTCTGGCGTGGTCACCTAATTTGAATTTGGATCTAAAAAATAAGGCGTCTGTGCCCTGTTGTTTTCGTCAGCCGAAGATGCATCCATGGTTGTCATTTTAATGCTGCAGTGCCATGTGTGATTGAATTGGTCAATGATTTCTGGCAAACAATCTAAGTATCAGTTGATGTTATCGCTGGTTAATCTCTTCCACGTGCGATGTTTGAGAGTTCTGTTACACCGCTCGACGACGGACGATTTGATTTGATTGTGTGTGCTGTACAAGATAATATTATTTTTTTAAGCCAATCTGAAACGGTTTTGTTATAAAATTCATAACCATGATCTGCCCATAATTTATTGGGCTTCCGTGCACATACAATACTATCAAACACTTCAACGATAGAATTTCATTTTTTGTATTTAAGATGAACCACCCATGGGTATTTGCTGAACACGTCAATGAACGTCATGAGATATTTGAAATGATCGTTGTACGCGCTATAATCTCTCACGTCGAAGAGATCTGCCAACCATATATCATCTGCCGCGACCGCGATGACTCTGCGTCGTGGAAAATGCTTGCGTGCAGGTTTATGCAGTTCTTTGGTGGGAGTCGAAGGATCTTCTACCACAGCTGACTTTTTCATTTTACCTGGAATCTCGATGCCCAGCTAATGTTTGGTGTCAAGGATGCCACGAACAAGAGCTCGGTCTACACTTTCTTTGAAATATTTTGCTTGAGTGTTTTTAAGTCCCTCAGCATGACTCGATCGCATCAAGGTTTGTCCTCTGGACGATCTCAGTAACATATATCGTGTTGCATCTTGATGGCATCTACACCGTTGTAGGACTCATGACTGGGCAGCGGCTGAACGTTTTCATCTAGTTGATGTTCTAAGGGATTCCACGGTCTGGTATATTTGTTTCCTGGCAACGTTCATCCGCCACGAGGTCTTGGAAGTTTTCCGATCAGCGCATGGACGTCCACAGCGCCACCGAAAATTTGTCTCTCTACGCAGCATTTACTGTCTCCCACGAACAGATTTCTTTCCACGCGAAGATCTTCGCAGCTCGTGTCGATGTCACAGTGCCTACAATGGTACATTTTTTATACAGAGCCATGACAATAAGTCGCAAATAACGCTGTTGTCGGTAGCATAGTTGCTCATAGTCTACATTTTAGTGGTCTCCGATGGTGATAGCATGCTGTCCGCGTAGCTTTATCTATGATGATGTGTCTTTTTTTAACCACATACGGCACACCTCGATTTGATCATAAGGCGATGATTCTTCGTGACCACCTCGACGGGATCGATACTCTCCGTTCTGGTTTTGCACTGAAGTCACCACTAGTTCATGTTGACTGTGTTATAATGTACATTATTTTAGCGACAAAATGACTTCGAGGGGTGATTTTCCTTTGTACCTGCATTGGATGTAATCGATGCAATACCATTCACACGTGCTATCGTTCACGTCTTGAAGAAGCTGTAAGGAGTTGTACACTGCTCTTTTTGAAGTTGTTGGAGGTAGCGCACGACTTCATCGGGAGGAGGTAAACCAAACGAATCGAAATACTCTTACGTCGCCGTAACGTGGATCGTTGACCACGGCGACCCAGTGAATGCCATATCCATCGTAATAATTTTGCAGTTCATCACGAAACTCTCGTCGGGCGTGATATGTTCAGGAAGTTGATCCTTAGAAAAGTCACCTCTGAAATTTCTAACGTTGGGTACTAATTCTTGCTCGATGTCGATGTTGGATAGCATAGAAAACCTTGCGTAGGAGTCATAGTCTCCCGCGTTCAAACTTTTTTCTTCTCATACCTTTGCTGGAAATACCTTTACCACGCACGGTTTCAGGAACTTGGGGTCCTTTTCCGATGTAGAACAATCCTGGAAGTAATGTTTCAGCGATTCCTGCTAACAGGGGTGCGATAAATCCTCCTTTCTTGAACAGTTGTGAAGCGGGCGAATTTAGAACAATTCCTTTTTGTGCAGCGGCATGTTTAGCTACTGATGTGGCCTGGCAATAGGTCAGCATGAGCCTGTCAGGTCCTGCGAGCGCTGACGCTTTAAGCCTGATTGATACTGGCCTTTTATGCGTGGCTGCCACAACGATACTTTTCTTCTGCTGTGACGCTAGTGTAACATCTACTGGAATGTACGACACGGAATTAAATGCTATTATTCTTGTGGTTTTTCTTTTGACGGTTTTTTTTTCTATAGTCAATGGACGACGTCACGATGGCTCCGGTGGTAGCTCCAGTTGCTGAGGCAAGCCCCAACGGAGCAAGAACCGATGTAAAAAATTTTGGCGCCATGTTCTTCCCATATGGAATTCTAGCCCTGGCAATAGAACCACCAGTTGTGGTTTCAGAACCACATTGTCTCTTTGTGGTTTTTACGATTTTCTTACTTTTGTCTTTTAGGCATTCTCTATACAGTGATGTTCAGTTTTCCACTGAGCACATCGAGCGTCATGAATCGGTCTGAGGTCAACAGCACGTAGCACACGTAATTGCCACCCGGATTGGCAATAGTCCATCGGATTTCGATGTCAGCTGGGGAATCTTTGAGGCGCTCAGAAGGCTTGGAAAACATTGAAGTGGAGGGTGGGATAAAAGTTTGCGAAATCTTTCAGCGATACCTGCGTGAATAAGGTGTTGCTCAAAGTATAGTTTTTTTTTGATAAAATCTGGGCAACGAGGATTCTAACTAGAGCATGAGCAGCAGTAGCAGAATTTTGTCATCAGTAGCGACAACCACGTCATGGTGAATTGTCCATCTGCTACTCTGTTTTATCTGTGCATGTACTGTGTGTGAGAATCTCTTTCCAGAACGAGCGTATGCTTCACTCCTCTAAACACCGTACGGACATCCCTGCACACTCCGAAGATACCCCTCATTGGAAGCATCATGCAGATCTCGTGGCTGGTATCGGTGAGAAGACGTCGAGCTGCGAATCCTGTGTTGTACGCAGCATTACTTGCAAAAGCAAAATGGGTTTTAAAACGCTCTCCAGTAAGTTCAGTAGCATTAGCCACAGAAGTCACTGCAAGCATGTCTGCGTTGGCGGCGAATTCAGAACTCACAGCATCTCCAGTGTTTGTATCTGTAAACCACCACATACTGGTGATGCACGTTCGCATGTAGTCATCGCTGAACATGACCAGATTCAAGATTGTGCTGGCTTGGGGTAAGAATCCATTGATTTCTTCCACGGTTTGATTGTTCAGTTGGTACTCCGCCGACTTGAATAACGACCATCCGTTGTTCTGCAGATCCAGCTGCATAGTCTGCGCCACCGCCTGCAGGTTGTACTTTCCCGCGGACCTCCAGAAAGGTTTAATGTGGAGGCAGGTACACATCTTCGTCACGCGTCTCGAGTTTTCGTTGCGTGCTCGCGTTGAGATTGGTGATGTTCGCATCCTGGTATTCCACGAACTCGTACTCGGTCGTCTAGTCGTTGACAGGAGTGTCATCGTTCAGCCTAAGATAATCAGGAGTAAACCTCGAATACATGACGTCGCTATGTAATAAAAGTGTTACAAAAAATCGCGCGATGATGAAAATACATTATATTTTTTGTCTGAAAATGTCTTGAGAATGCTTTTGAAATATCTCACATAATCTTTATAATCCATAATCAGACATGATGGCGCCAAAAGATGGTGTCTCTTGTACACCCACCTTTCTATCCAGATCCTGTAAAATCTTTTCCGATCTAGCGCTGAGTGTCGCCACAATTTTCTGAAGAGCCTATTTGGCCTGATTGGAAAGATCGGACAGCTGAGTTCCCTGCACAGTCGCTGTCTGCAATTGTGACGTGGTCGAGTGATGCATAATTTTGCTGGCTATTTATTGTCCTACAGCCGTTCTGGCGGCAGAGGGTGCTTCGGTGGCTACCGCTTCAGCCGCTTTGAGGGAAATCGGAGCTGCTTTAACTGCAATGCCTGGAAGAGCTGTTCGCACTGAGGAAAATAGCGTGGATAAAAATCCACCCTCGATTTTACGTCATTGCACGCGTGATCGTCGCATAGCCACTTATTTTATATGTGAACATTTCTTTTGTAGTCCACTATGAGGATCTTGTCCGCACGTGCAGATAAAAGGTGATTCTTTCGTTGTTATTTTCGACGACGTTTCCAGGCAGATTTCCGAGATTGCGTACGTGTTCAGGATGGGATAGTAAATGAACGGAATAGGACGAACTTGTATGAGCGAGCCTAGGGGAACGTTAATCGACATGAAATAAATCACGTTGGAGGCTAATCCGACCGAGGATAACGAACCCTGAGTGATCGAGGAGGCTGTTCACGTCGGTGATTTTGACGGGAAGATCTCCTACATGTGCTCCATTTCCGTCTAAGACAGTACCTCCTTTAAAACTGAGGATGGATCCGATTGAATTAAGAATGTCAAATCCTACACGATAACCTCCCGATAGCGTGATTCTGGCATGCAGCGTGGAGTAATTATGCTCTGTTTTGATGTTCGCATATGTGTGTCCGTTATCGGTAATCATCCTGGAGATTTCCTTGGCGATGTCAGTGCTGTTGTACCCGCCAGACGAGATTGTGATCGTTTGTCG
>JAECUM010010952.1:0-16740 GCA_016617855.1 Megalonaias nervosa | reverse complement strand
GATAAAATTGAACATATCAATGTCAGTCAGTAATTCTAACCTTACCTTACTAAACTTTAACAGAGCGTCCCACGACAGCCCTGGAGCAGAATAATACCAACAAGGATCTAGTCCGTAATTATTATAACTCACTTCTCGAAAACTTTCAAAAACATCTGCTAATAATAACACGTCAGTTTTCAAGTACAAATCATGATAATCACCAAACGCCTTGCAATCAAATCTATTCCAGATATCTTGTGCGTATTTGTAATCGTCATCGGTGATATTTTCATTTTTGAGTTGCGAATAAAATTTCTCTTTGTCAGGTAAAGATGTTTCATCAAATTTACTCCAATCGTCGAGATACTCGTATGGAAATACTCCTTTTTTGGTTAGTAAAGTGTATTTGTCTCCAAAACAGTCTTGTAGGTTATCAAATTTACTACAACCTTTCACTAGCTCATCTAACGATGCTGCCATAAACTGCAGGCTGTCAATGAAACGCAACTTACCTAAAGTAACTGACATATACTTTCCAAAATTATTTGGAATGCACTTGATCGAGTTGTCGAGTTTTAAACGAGATTTTACATCAGGATCACCAAAAGCTTCTACGATAATGTGGCTGTCATATCCTCGAAAGTTGTGAAGAATAACCGGAATAAAATCTGGAGCATGAAATTTCAAATTACACTGATCATGGGCCGCTCCACGATATTGACCGGTCAAATGACAATGGTCATGTACTTTTTTGTTGTCGTCAAAAGCTTTTTCACAAATATGACAAATTTCCGCTTGCTCGTGATTGGATTCTTGTTGTGGTGTTAGTTTAATCATTGGAGTTACTATTTTCAAGCAATCAAATATGTTATCAACTTCGTTAATCAACTGCTTGAGAAGCCAAACAGCTGGATTTTTACCACGATATAATGTGATTGGTTTAGATAATCTCGAATCAGCACAACAAACTATCTTATACGCTACTCCACACGGAACATGATTTTGAGTTTTCCTTGTACTCGATTGGTTGGGATTATTTTCTACGCCAAGTACAGGTTGAAGTAAACATTCGAAATCAGCGTATATAACGAAAGGAATTTTTAGCTTGTGATGGTGATTGACAAACTGTAACACGCTATTTTCTTTGGACGACATTGTTATTCGTTGTACGTCACTACAGTACTGCAAATGCTTTTGTAATTTTTCATGGTCATTACAACCGTGTAAGCAGCGATAACAAAAGAATGTTTTCTTCTTTCGTTTATTATACTGTCCACCAACTAGTCCATTAAAGTTTTTGATCCAAACGTAATGATTTCTATAAAACAATAAATTTATAGTCGATTGTGAAGCTCTTTCTGAAATATATCTTGGATAGACCTTTTCTTTTTCATCAAGTCCAAAACGTTGATCGAAACATTGTTTTGCTTTTCAAACTTTGGTATTTGATTTTCTGCCACTGGAAAGTCAATATCTTTAAAATTTAATCTTGACACGTGATTGATATACTTCTCAACACGACCAGCGTCTTTTTCCACTGGAAATAGCGCAGAAAGAACAGCCCAT
This sequence comes from Megalonaias nervosa, assembly GCA_016617855.1. Taxonomy (NCBI): domain Eukaryota; kingdom Metazoa; phylum Mollusca; class Bivalvia; order Unionida; family Unionidae; genus Megalonaias; species Megalonaias nervosa. Next base: position 15,192 of record JAECUM010010952.1, on the reverse strand, counting down.
TGGAAACATTTGTTATCAGCGTTTTTCACGTTAATGCAGCATTTTTTATTTTTTATTTTTGGTGGCAGATCAATATACAAACTACCGCGTAATGCGTCATATTTCATTGTGTGAAACAAAATTTCTTTGATCGTTTCAAACCTCCAACCCGAACCAGATTCGCTAAATTCCTCTATCTTTTTCCAGATTTCTTGGTGTATTTCATCAGATAGTGATAAAAGATCAGTCCCAAGCAAAACACGCCTTGATTTTGCGTTAATGTAAGGGTCTGCAATTTCCTTGTCAGTCGATTTTTCCGCCACAAGTAGCTTTGAGAATATGATATGATATTGCACTAATAGTCTTAGACCCTTGTGTTTTTCAAGCTCACGTTTTACAGTTGGTTGTAGCAGGTGGTAGAGGTTTGTTGCAGTCAAATTTACCAGTACGATTTGTTTATCAAACCGATAACTGTTGTCGAATCCTGTAAAGGCAGTCGCTATTTTTTCAGGTTCTCCCATAAGACTCTTCTTGGCTATATCTCGCAATTTCAGCATTGCTATACTATAGTGTAATATTATGTTTAATTGATTGTTCAATCGATAACTCACTGCACGCCAGCTGAACAAACAATTAGAGATAAAAAATCCTTATAGTATAATGACACAAAATCTGAGATATATTCGACTGACAGCAGAGGAGCAAGAAGAATATCATGTTCATCCGAAGTATAACTTTTACGCTGGAAATGCACTTGGTTCGGTTATTAACATAAAATCTGGAAAATCTATAGGAAAACCAACACCAGCGGGTTATAAGATTAGTGTAAAGGGAGATAATGCTGAGAGAACGGAAATGTTTAGAAAAGATTTTATGTATACTTTGTTCTGCGATGATATTCCAGAAGGACAAAGAGTCTATAGAGTAAATGGCTCGATTACTGATGACAATATCGAAAACTTATCTTTACAAAACGAGTTTCAGCCGCACCCGGCCTTTGATTTATACGAGGCTAACGATCGCGGTATTATTAGAAATAGAAAAACTAAAAATGTTGTTGGTACCATGAATAATACGAGGTATCTCATAGTAGGTGTCAGAGGAACACTAACCGATCAAGTTAGTTATCTTAGTCATCGTTTTGTTTATGAGACGTTTAACGGACCTATACCCGATGGTCTTGTGATTAATCACATCAATAACGTAAAAATTGATAATCGAATAGAAAATTTGGAAATAGTTACCCAGCAGGAAAATGTGAGAAAAGGACGAGGTGGTGGTATTAATTTTAGATATCCGGCAAAACCTGTTGTTTCGTTAAACCTCGAAACAGATGAGGAGATCAAATTTAAATCGATTTCAGCTGCGGCAAAACACTATAAGATAAATCCAAGGGCAGTAAAATTTGTTGCCGATAGAATAACAGGATCAGCTTTTTCAAGTGAATACGATGCCAGGATTGTTTTTAGATATGATTAATAATATTTGGTAATTCTGTCTTAGTAAGACAGCTATGTGCAAATGCCATAATATCATCACGATCAAATTTTAATGTTATAAAAGCATTTTCATTAAGTTTATTTTTTTCTGCTGCTGTTAGTAATATTTTATGAGAATCACCTTGCGTAACAATAACGTCAACGAAATATGCACTATAACCCGACAGACATTTTCTTACCGCTTCGGCTAGTTCCTTGTAATTTAATATATTAACCTTTTGATGATATTTTACCTCGTCATTCATATCTTATAACAATAAACTAGATAAAAGTATATTATAATATGAACTTGATGAAACGACTTGCTGAAATATATGCGGAAGATACAATCGCAGACAATGTTAAAGTCGCTGGCGATAAAGTCGCAGACAATGTTAAAATCACTAGCGATATAATAGACAAATCTTCTAGCTATAGCGAAGATGATATTTTATACAATAATAATGATGATGATGATGAAATAGTCACCATCGTTGACAGAACAAATTACAGCAGACCAACAACTGGACGATATAATGTTAAGTATCATATTGCCAAAAAAATAATAAAATTTAATTTTACTGTTGCCAAACAACAGATATTTTGGCAGCTTATCAGGCCGTTTTTAAATCTAAAAATAACTGGCCAGCAAAGGAGCATAAAATACGATTTTATTTTCGCTAAGATATTTAATTTAATGCCAGTCGATAATGAAAGAAAATTACATTTAATTTCGTTATGTAAAACTATCAAATGTAAATCTGTGCTTGCGAAATACGAACAAATTTATAATAACGTTATTGGATTGACTTAGTTGGTACCCAGCTATTAAATTTATCACTATACCCACGCCACTTAACTAAACTTTTATCGCCTTTTCTCCTAATCACTTTTTCGATAACGAAAACATCTTGCTCAGTTTTCTGAAGTTCTTGTTCATAAAAACTACCAATGATCGGTACCCCTGCCAGATCTTTTAGCGCGTATGTTACAGGTATTGTTAAAAGTACTTTATCAACTACAAATACTTCTTCAGTCCAGTTTGGAGTAAATCCTTTTTCAAATGTTTTTTTAGTCAAAGAAATCCGAACCCGATCACCTACCTCAAATTTATGTCTGCGATACATGTTTTCATTTGCAAGAATCGGATTTTTAATTGCGTCCTTTGGCGATAGTTTAGTGGCTCGATGTTTCGTGTTATTGTACTTGTCAACTATGTTTTGTAAATTGTCAATATATTTATTAGTATTTTTAGCTGTCAAATATTTGTGTATTTTTTCGTTTAGCGTGCGATTAAATCGCTCTACTACTACACTTTTACCCTCGTTTCCTGTAACATATTTTTTAATGTTATTTTGTTCTAGAAACTGCTCAAACTTTTTATTAAAAAATTCTGCTCCGTGATCGGTCCAGATTTTATTTGGTTTTCTTTCCGTACTTGTTATTATTTGTTTTAACGCATCAGTTATCGACGTTCCTGTCTTATCCGAAACAGGTACACTAAACGCGTATTTACTAAAAATATCTATGACATTAAACAAGTATTTCTTATTATCGTTAAATTCTGCTAGATTTGACACATCAACCAAATCTATCGCCCAGATATCATCAACGGCATTTGCGACAACTTTACGTAGCGCGAACTTTTTTTTTTAGGTTTGTGTAGTTCGGCTGCGAGATCATCATACAATTCCTTTCCGAGTCCTAATTTATATTTTGCTCCAATCATTCCCTGAACAAATCTTCTATCAAAACGTTCTCGCATATTTGTCGGCTCCATATCACGAAGTTCGTCCAACATTACTTTATCACAATCCGATTTTGAGTTTTCATGATCACGATAACAGATATCGTGACGCATTGCTATTGCATCAACTTGATTATAAGGCTCCTGTCCTGGCAGCGGATTATCATTTTCATCTAGTTGTTTATCAAGAGGATTATAAGGTCCAGTGTATTTATGACCTGGCAATGTCCAACCTCCTTTTGGTTTTGGTAATTTGCCAATTAATTTATGTATATCTATACCTGTTCCACTTATTTCTCTGTTGTTACAACGTTGACAGTATGTGACAATTTTATTTTGCTCGAGACATAAATCTCTGTCAGAATCGCACTTGCATATCATTCTATATTTTTAGTCATCTACTAAAATAATCTTGTCAGGAGGGCAACCAGCTCCCAGCGACTTCTTTAAAAAACATACTTTTCTTTCTACCACAAACAGCACAAATACTTTTTAGCATCATTCTATTATTTTTTGTTTTTTCCGTCGTCTCATCCTTATTTTCTGTTTTAGTTTTACATTTGAGACAATATGTTGACATTATATATTTGTAAGATTAGATAAAATTTATTGCAAGCTTTAGATAGCTTTACAAAAATTAATTGCAATCTCATCATTAGCGTGAGAAGGTTGCTTATCAAACTGCAAAATAAACTTTAAAAAATTAGGATCTTTTGACATCTGTTTAATGAACATTATACAATAATATCCGCAAGCAGAAGTTCCAACAGGTTGAAGTTGATTGGACGAATAATATATTATTTTATATTTTTTGTTTATATATTTTTTTACTACATCGCTCGGAGGAAGTCCAAACGAGTCAAAATAATTGTTATTATAAACTGCTACCCAATGCGTTCCTGACCCGTCATTGAAATCTTGTATATTTATCACGCATGAACCCAGCGACGGTACAGCGCTGACACCTTCGGTGTCGAGTTCATCTTTGGAATAAACTCCGTGAAATTTGGGAACTGATTTTAGTTTATGAATTATATTAAAGTTACTTAGCGGGGTGGCCGTGTTCCCGGCAATGTTAATTCCTCGTCCGATTCCTAGAAGATTTGGCAGTAGACTTCCCGCTAGTCCCGCCAAAAGTGGAGCGAAAGGAATAATTCCTCCTTGTTTTGTTTGATTGCGTTTCGTTGTTTTCTTTTTTTTTCAGTTTTTTCGACGATTTTGTTTTTCGTTGTGGCATTATATTTATCGGTCACATAAAATTAAACTTTAGACTATTTTTTTAATACCACTACCCTCAACTGCTTTTTTCGTTGCGCCAGATATTGCGCCAGACGCTGCTGCTAATCCTAATGTACCTAACACCGGTAACATTTTTGGTATTATAGTGCTAGCTAGTACTGATAATGCCGGACCAAAGAAACCACCTTCCACCACAATGCGGTGGGACATCGCTGTTATTTGTGCAGCACTTAAATTTAAAACAAAAGGTTTTTTGCGATCGTATTTATTTGCTTGATTTTTGGTTAACATTAATTTTGTTAAAATACCTGTTTGAGAGCCAGGATTAACCTTTAATGATACCTGTCTCTGCTTTGCAACAGCAGCTGCTAATTTTTTAACTTGACCATCAGTCAAATATATTTCTTTTACAATATATTTTGTCATCTTATATAACGATTGCAGATTAAACTTGGACTGTCATTTTACCTCCAACGGAGTCTATCGTAACAAATCTATCGCTTATCACTAATGCATATACGTATAACGGCACTGGAACTGCTGGAAGTTCGAGTGTCCAAGTAATTTCAATATCAGCTGTTGAATCAACTAATCTCTCGCCATGTTTGCTAACATCAAAATAAAATATTGGATAAAGTGTACGAAATTCCTCTACTGATATCTGAGATCCATCTTCAACATCTTGATATTTTTGTACTGCGTCGAGTAAATACATGTACGGTCGAGTAACATTTTTATTAGCGTCATCTGTAAAATTGCATTCTATCGCTCGTTCTGGATACTGCTTCGAATTTAGTCTAGCATATATTCGTCTAATATTAGCGTTATCAAATATCGCATTATTTTGTTCTTGGCTACCACGTTGCGCTTGCCGTTGAAATACGACAAACAATTGTCTCGGCAGTTGTTCGCTTGATGTTGTTGTAACTCGCCATGTGTAGTCAGTAGTATTTGGAACCGCTGTTTGATATATTTTATGCTGCTGAAAATAAATTTTGTTTGTATGTTTCTCAAGCATACTATTTAGTTCTGCCGCTTTTGTGATCGACGGAGTTATACGCGGCATCCACAGCGCAAGTTTGTTTATGATAAACTGTACATCAGCTCCACCTGACCTAAACAGACAGTCGTTTTGTTCTGCCCGATCTAAAATAAGTGTATGTTTAACTCCACGAAATACTTTATCATAATCGCGACAAAAGCCAAATATTGTACTTAACGGAAGCATCATTGTAATTTGACGTGATCCTGCTGTAAGTTCTCTTCGCCCAGCAAAACCTTTATTATAACGTGGATTTTTTACGCTAATTGTGTTATTGATTAAATCTAACATTACGACAGCATCTGCACCTGCAGCTGGTGGTGTTATATTAAGATTAGTACAAGCTGCAGTAAGTGAGATTCTCACAGCGTCTGCGTTAGCGCCTGCAGCTGGTGCGACTATACCTAGTGCGGCTGCATTAACAATAAGAAAAGTTCTTACAATTGGAAGATCTGCAGCAGCATCAGCTCCGTGTACCAAAGCACCTTTCGAGAAAAGTTCGGTTGATTCAGCTACACCACGTCCAGTATCTTTAAACCACATCATGTTCGTTGCAGTTGATCTCGAGTAATCATCGGAAAACGAAATAATATTTAAGATTGTACTTGCAACTTGTAAGTGACTTGAAATATCCTCAACAGTTTGATTAGCTAGTTGATATCTAGCACTTTTGAATAAACACCAGCCGTTATTTATAAGAGCTACTTCTGTTCCAGCTGCAATTGCAACAGGTGGATTGGCCACTGTCATAATCTGACCGCGAACTTCTAACATTGCCTTATGTGGCAGCAGAAATACATCTTCGTCTCGAGTATTAAATGTTCTAATACCAGCTTTATTTGGTTCATTAGAATTTTCATCGAGATACTCAACGTACTCAAATTCTGTTACAGTGTCGTCGGTGTCATAAGTTTCTGCTAAATCGAGATAATTTTTAACAGACATTTTTTATTTATTAGATTATATAAAATTTTATTGCGGCGCCGTTACTTTAGATATTAATTTTTGTATAATCTGCTCGCCTTTCGGTGATAAAAGTTTTTTCGTTGTTGTTATCATAGCACGTTGAGTTTCTTTTGTTGGAGCGATTTCTGAAATAGCTTGTTTTATATCAGATGTAGACGGCAATCCACGTTGTGGATCACCTTTTATTTTATCAGCTATTTTTTGTCCCACCGCAGTTTCAGCGGCAGATGCGGCTCCAGTTGCAAAAGCTTTACCTGCGTCTAGTGCAATTGGTGCAACTTTACGCGCCATTCCCGGAACATTTTCAATAACTTTAGTAAATATATTCCCAAAAAATCCTCCTACTATTTTTCTTCGATAAAATTTTTTTCTCTGTTTCATTATACTTGAGGTTGTATAATTTTGATTACTCAATCACTTTGCGTAGGTGTAAATAATACGTAACAATTTCGTTGTTAAGATCTAGTTGTCTTCCGGATTGGTCTGTGAGTTGCATTGTTATGCTTGATATTTGATTTTCGACATTAATTGGATAATAGATAATTTGCCGTGGATTAATTTGCATGAGAGAACCTGGCGGAACTTCTGGCGAGAAACTGTAAATTGTTTGTCCTTTACTTCCTTTTGATGTGTGAGATCCGGATGCAATAGAACAATTGATAAGTATTGTGTTTACGTCAGTTATATTTACTGGAAGTTCACCATCAAATGTTATAGTTTCATTAATAGCATTAAAAACTTTATTATCAAATCCTAACAGTGATCCAAAATTTTTTGGAGTAATAAAACCAAAGCTCATATTTGTCAGTTTTATCCTAGCTCGTAATGTGTTATAATTCGCTGTCAACTCGAAATTATCAGCCACACCGCCAGATTTTGTTATTATTTCTTTTATAACCCTGTTTAGATCAGAAATATTATAAGCTCCTTGTGGAATTTTATAACTCCTACCCTCAAAAACTGGTACGGGTAATGATTTGAAATCCACATAAGTAAACTCATCATTGACATTAGTTTTTATGTTAGCCATGGCATTCCAGCACGTACAAGAAATCATTCCAATCTCATACTGCTTTGCAGGATCTAATTCTATTGGTGGATTATAATGTACAGAAAAGTTTGTGCTATTTTCAGTCGTTTGACTCGAGTCGAACAATAGTGTTGTTGACATTTTTTATATAAATCATTTTACAAAATTAAATCACCTAGATTAAGTCGCGGTGTAAAGTTTCATACTCGTCAGATGTTAATAAATTTTCTGATCTTAGGTGATAAAGTATATCAATAATTTCATTGTCAATTTCAGCACTAACATTACCAGCTTCTTTTGATGATATTAATAGCATTAATCTGCCTATCATTTCGGCGGTTGATGTAAATATTTTTACACCTTCTCCAGTTTTTACTCTTAAAAACTCTATATATTTTTTAACGCGATTTTCATCGACTGATTTAAATTTCCTAAGAAATTTCCAACTTTTATATTCTCTTACTCTATAATCTTCCGCTGTTATGTAAAAGGTATGAGCGATAACACCTTTCCTAATTTTATCAAAGAACTGATACATATTGTCTAGTTTTATGGTTTTATCTAATTCTTTGTTAGCATCATTACTGTCTGTTATTATTTTATTTAATATAGCAATAAATTCGTTGTATTTTTCTTCTGGCCAAATTTTTATACTATCAATATCTTCTATATTATTGTCTTCTAAAAAATCCTTATATTCCGCATCTGTTATTTTATCATTTACTTTTTTTCTAATAAATTGTCTTTGCTCTCCAACTTCCATAAACTTTACTGTTAACTCGCCGACTCTTTCTTGCTTTTTTTCAATATCCTCTATTTTTTCTGATAATTTTCCTAATATAGTCCTAATTTCATGTGAAGTTAATTCTGCTAATCTTCTTTCAAATAAAATCGGATTATTGATCAACCGGTTTAGTTCAGCTTGCCTAGCGGCGGGATCAGCAATATTCCCTACAAGTGATTCAGCTAAGATTCTTTTTTCCTCATCAGATCTAGCAATAATTTTTGCAGCAGCTGCTTCTTGTTGTTCCTTAACAATCCCGACTAAACCTTTTTCTTGTAGTTTTTTAACTTCTTCGTCTGACAGTGTCCTAGTTTCAGGTTGTTTTCCAAGTAGTGCTTCAGTAACTGTTTTGAGAATCGTAGCTGTTGTTTCTGCAGCAGTTACTTGTCCACGTCGTGCCTGTTGTACTTTTTGCTTAAATGCTGCTTGAGATTGAGCAAGTTTTTTCAGATCTTCTATATGTTTTCTATATTTTGCTCGTTTGTCCATAATTATTATATATAAATTTTATAAAATTGAAACGCCTTACTGTAAGTAAGTGTTAATACAACAGCGAAACATTTTAGTTGGATCATGTGTAAGTTTATCAAATAAGAAGAAGTTATATTTATCTTTTGTAGCTTTATGATAAAGTTCGATAAATTTATCTTTTGTTACGTCACCACATTGTTCGTTCGCAATATTTCTGACGTCAACATTGTCCAATCCCGGAAATAATATAAAACAACCGGTATTTCGCTGAATAAATCTGTCAACATTATAAAAACCTTGAGCTAAATAAATAGAATTACACTTTTTATTTCGCGATAGTGAAAAATACGATCTTATTTTATTCATCTCCGTATTATTTAGCGGAATATCGTCAAAAACTACTATCTTATGTTCAGATGCATCAAGTTGATTAACTGGAATAAGATCTTCTGGCTGTCTGATTATAAAAAAAAATCTTCACCAGCCTCAAGATCATCACGAAGTTTGTCATTATATTCGCTTAGTAGCTCGTACTTATCTTGCTGTGGATTAATTGTATAAATATAAACTCGATCGTAGTTAAAATTATCGCCAAGAAGCAAGTTCATAAGCAAATTTGTTTTTCCCGATCCAGTTCGCCCAACAATAAGATAATGACAATCTGGAAGTTCATTGTTATGTTTATGTTTCACCAACCGCTCGGTATCAAAGTTTAATATCGACGATTTTGCCATCGTTGTTATATAATTTTATGTAATATAAAACTAACTAATGTTGACAATTTTATGTAAGACAATAAATAATGAGCTACTATACAAAATTTGGAACATTAACAGGAGATTTATTGACTGAAGGTTATCAAGGTGACTTATCTAAGTACGCAACTCTTGATCAGCTAAGAAATGAGATTGATAATTTATTAAATGTCACAAGTGTAGATCAAAATGAAGTTGTTATTTTCCAGGATAAACAAGGACGATTAAAGACGAGTAATGTACAACTGTCAAATGTACTTGTACGAATTCCCACCGCGGTTGTTAATAATATTGTTACTTTTACAAATCAAGGTAAGATACAAGATTCCGGTAACTCGATTAACGATTATATCAAAAAAGCTGGTGATTCATTCACAGGTAGCATTATTATGAATCAAAATAAAATTATAGACCTTGGAAACCCAGCCTCAGATACAGACGCCGCAACAAAAAAAATATGTCGATGATCAAGAATCTAAGTACGTATTGGCCAACGGTGGTATAATGCGTGCATTTCTCAACATGAACAATAACGGCATTAATAATCTTAGAACACCGGAATATGATTTTGATGCTGTAACAAAAAAGTATGTTGATGATAAGGAAATTCCTATTTCAACTTCGTTAAAAACAATCGGTGATGAAATTACTACACTTAGTGCTACTTTTTATAGACACGTAGATACGTTCTTAAATTTTCGTAGAAACATAAACAAACCCTTTAAAGAATTTTTTGGAGAACAACCAACCGTTGAAGTAAAACTAGCCGACATTAACACGAAACTCAACGACATTGTCAGTGGAATACCTAGTATTGTTCAAAAAACTAATCTGATTAAAATTCCACACGGACAAATTAAAAATATCGTATATACAGTAGCATCAGGATCATCAACATGGACACCACAAAATAACACACTTGAACATACTGCAGAAGTAACTGGGTTATACAGGTTATCTATATACGGTTCGGAAATTAATGCTGCCACTTCATTATCACCGAATGAATATCATAATCCTCTATTGGTGATGCTAACCAAGAATATGAAAGAAATCTTTACGCTGATATCAACAGAAATGCCTCCGAGACTTTACTGGTGGTGCCTAGAATTCATAGCTGAAACACCACAATTAATTACTTAATCAAACCAGAACCAACATTTTTGTAAATTAATATTATATAATGAAAAAATATATATTTGATTTCAATCACATTTCAAAAGAAATTCCAAAACAAGATGTGGACGCTCTAATGCAATATTACAAAATTTTATCATAAAAAAACTTTGGTGCGTGAAAAAATGTTACAAATACTATACCAAAATACTTCGAGTAATATCATATTTACCGCTGTTATTGACCGGATCTGGTATAATTTCAAGTGGTGCATCATTAAACCCGTTTTTGCTAATAATATCGGGCATTGGTGTTTCTCTTACAACTGCGTGTAAAAAGATAGAACCTCGACTAATGACTAAAAAAAATAGTTGCCAAACGGCTAGTATCACCTATAAAAAATTACTTGATCAGATACGATCTTACTTGCGGGGTATACAATATGATATGGACGATTTAATACGCGAGTTTCGTACTATTGACAGTATGTTAACAGATATTCTACCAATGAGAGTTAGTAGGTATGAAAAAGATTATCAAAAAAAGTATGATAATGAGAGGGTATGAAATATTATCTAAACAATAAAATAATATCACTTACCTGATCTGGCCTGGTAAAGACGTCCTCTTGAAAGTACAGCACGCAATGACTATGAGAGAATTTGGCCGCCTTATATACCTGCGCGAATACTTCTGGAATGTTGAGTGGGCGTTCTCTGGAATGTTCTGATACATCACGTGACGCTGCAGTAATCACTAAAACATTACCTAGCTTTGGTTGATATGGAGATATTGATTTTTTATACTGCGTACATCAAGGGTTTGGAGGCGACAGCTGTTACATGTACACAAGTAGTTCTAGGATTATATCTGCGCTAGAATCGGCCTCTTGGTTTTGAGAAAAATATAAAAAATCGTTTGGGGTGGGAGTTTTAGGGTCTCTGAGAAAGTAATTTGTATTTGTTCTGAGAGTGGGGAGGGGGTGGAGAGAGGTCTTGCGCTAAAATCGGCCTTATATCTTACTACTAGCATTAAAAATGTGCAACTAATTATATTGACAGAACCCACAAGTTTGGAAACGCTACCGGGATTGCATTTGAAAGAGCAACAGGGCAGGGTCTAGAGACCGGCCCAAGGACCTCAAAAAAGTTTGTGGTGGTGGGGCGGAGTCTAAGACTACCATGAACGCGGTATGGGCAAGGTCTGCGACTATCAGGAACATTTCGCTAAGCAAGCTTCCGATGTCTGATTTGTTGATTTACTTGATGCTGCCCAGCGAGTACGAATTGAAAACTTTAGAGAAGTTTTATGCGCGATCAATTACCAAAACAACCAAACCGCGCTGAAACTGGTATCATTAATCTCTATGGAAGTTCATGTCCATGTACTCATTGGGTAGCAGATGCTATCGATCCACGCAGTGTTGTTTATTTTGATTCGTACGGATTGGCTCAACGAAAAGAATTTTTAGGGTATGTCGCTGCCCTGGAGCTACCCCCCCCCCCATCTAGTATTCAACATTACGAACGCAGACGTTGACGGATCCACCTGTATGCGGTCCAGAAGCAGATGCTGTATTTAGCGCTATATCAAGGTCATCAGCACCACCGAATAAAGCCATACACGAATACACTATCGGTCGTTTTAAACAGATTAATCCTTTATAATTGTAGATATTTACGGAAGATCTAATGCCGCTATGGTCAAAGGTAAACCTGGTCCCGGTGACAATGATTTGTCAGCGTATGTGACTAAAGATGAGCTTGCTGATCTTATGAAACTCGTCGGGGCTGACAGTAATGAAGATTTTGTTTTGCAGGATCAATATGAAAGGTTAAAGACGTGCACTATTAAGTGGGACGATATTATCAGGCGAGTTATAGGTGCGACCACCGATCACATCGTAGTATTTATTGACAGCGGGAGAATCAAATTCTCAAGTGTATCAGTCGCGGCGATCAGAAACGAGATCAATAAACATGTTGCTAAAATCTTCGATACAATGACCGGAGAACTCTAATGAACAGAAATAGAACTGTTCTAATAGAACCAGCGTCTGACGATGACTCCGCAACAAAGAAATACGTAGAAGAAAATGGCACCATAATTGATTGTAAATTAGCGACACTGCGAGCAGAGTATGATGTTCATGTAAACATGTTCATGGGTCTTCGCAGAGACTTTCAACGACTTGATAATATCGTCGATGATTACTTTGGAAATCCGATGGTCGTCAACGAAATGCTTGCTGAAATTAACACAAAACTCGGTGATCTGGACAACGTTCAAAAATCAATCGGCGCGATCAGTAAAAACGCTCGCAGATATGTGCAGCGGATGTAATTCATACGACCCCCATAATCAACGTTGTATATACAGTGGGGTTTGGAGAAGCAACATGGTCAAAACAAAATAACTCAATCAGACATACCGCTGAGGTCACTGGCGTGTACAGGCTCTCAGTGTTCAGCTCTGCGTGATTTAGTATTTTTACGACATATCCATGGCGTCATTCAAAACGATAAATTTTCTGGAACCGTATCAGTCGTTCTAAATCAAAATACAGAGAAAATATTTATATTGGATCCCGATGTACTGGCAGTGTCTTGAATTTGTTGCGCGAACACCTCAGTTGATTACTTAGCATATATAATGACTGCAAAGCATCCCAATTCTACACAATCCTTCAGATATAATCAGGCATGTGCGTGGCACGCATCGCTGAAAAAAAAACATCATCGACGAGAATATGACAAAGCCAAATAAAATATAATAAAGGCATCGTCATCATCGACAACGTTGTGTATGCGATGTCCACAGTAATCGCTGGAGCAACGTTAGTCGGTACGTATGTGATAACACCCGCAGTTTGAACTGGCGTTTACGTTTGTGTCGGCGGTGCTGATATTCTTGATAGTATCGCGAAAATCTATTGACGTGTGAGAGTAAGAAATTACTTGAACACACATAAATACTGTCGGCAGCAACAAATGCACATGTCGCTATATCATAGCTGAATTTATTGCAATCAGTAATATTTACAATGACGCGTGAAAGTCATTGATGACGCCACATTTAGAATCCGTATAAATATAATAATAACGGCAGAAATAACTACACGACTGGAACAGATTATCGCTAACATAACTCCGCTGCCGACTACGATCATATCAGCGGCTTCAACACAACCGGAATTCGATATCACCTTTCCTACCTCGATAAAGCATCTAATGGTTGGTCGCTTGAGATGTACAATTATGAGTTTATTATAGTTGGCCGAACATCAGAGCAAAATTATTTGGTGGATTATCCGCTAACAATTCGTAAATATACTGTCAAACGATACAAAGAAACTATGAAACAAATACGAGATGGAATTGAAGCTACTATAAAAACCATGGAAACAATCACATTTCCACAACTCCTTGATGAATACCGAAATAAGGGAGTTGTGGAAAGATATGCTTTTGAAAATGTTTCTTTCCAAGTTCTGATGTCATATGTAAGGGGATATTTTGGATCGAGTTTGGGTCCCAAGATTATCACCCCTTTTCTCTTCGTGAACATTTGTCTAATAATGAAAAAATGCATTGAGAGCTTATTATGGACCCCAAAATCAGCAGGCACAGCAAGGATATGTTCTTTATAGCTTTTCTCAAGAGACACTCCCAGCCATTTAATTTTGTCGGTGCCCACTAATCCTGTTTATTTACGATGTCATCATCCGTCGTTGTCACGAATACGATTTCGACTGACCGATCAAGATGGACATTTACTCGAATCAGTAGCGTAAATTTAATTGGAAGTTTATATGTCAGAGATAGACCCCGAGCGACCTCGAGCTGAGCGACAAAAATAAAAGATAGCACTTCGAATAAACAAAAGAAGATACATTATGTTATTTTTGTCGCTTTGCTTGCCGACCGTTGGTCTCTCACGGCTAAAGCAGTCTATGATTTGTTTCGGTAAACTGTGGACGTGGATGGTGTTTTCCCCGACCCGACATAGGGGATGCTTCACTGTCCGAATAACCACATGCTCAGATTGCTTGCAATCCGAATCCTTGAATTCCTCCACAAGTTTCCTTTACGAACACCCAAAACCTTTTTTGTTTCATATTCTTGAAACAACACCGATCTAATTTTCTAAATGGTGCTTTCCGGTGGAACAAATTCAGCAATCGCTTTATACTTACTGACCCGTGCAAGGACTTTTCCATTACTTGTTCGAGTAATTTGATGAATCGATATTCTGCTGCTAGAATATATCTACCCTCCTCCCGTCGCTCTTGTATCATTCAAAAATCGCCGTTGATTTTGTTCGGGATCAAATTGATCCACAAGTGTAATACCATCCAGCTGTAATTTCTCAATCGCAGAGATAAACGCATTACTATTTTCTTGGTTCATTATGAAATAAAGTATATTTCTTTAATTAAAAGGATATTGCCGTGCCCAGATGATGCTCATTGGTAGTATTTCCTTGGATATTAAAACACGCTGCTACTGTAAGCTGATGATGTTTCATATACTATTTTACAGTCAACATGATCTGCACTGATCAATGTTAATTTGTGCGTGGACCC
>JAECUM010010951.1:72123-102908 GCA_016617855.1 Megalonaias nervosa | reverse complement strand
ATATATATATATATATATATATATATATATATATATATAATGAAAGGAACTGGAGATAATATTGGGGGTATAATGAATAACGGGTTAGCATTTTCAGGAAACATTTATCTGCTCAAATTATTTGATCTCAATGGAAATAATGGAGACAAAAATAAGATAACACAATTGAATAAAAGCAGAGAAAAACTTAATGAGTTGAATGCTTAAATAAAAGATTAAGAGAACATTTTTTGGTAATTCAGAATTTAAATAATATTGGATGAAACTTTTTCAAAAGCATACTTCTAAAAAGGATGATAGCACTGTAAATAAGAAGACAGAGGATCATGCTGACACGTATTTTAATTCAGCAATAGGAAAAAGAAAACAATATTGCGAACGTCTGCGAAATATGTTTTATTCACAGGATCATATAACAAGAAAAGTAGTTGTATTAGTGTAAACAATAGTTATACCGTTGGAAGGAGCTGATGGCTTGATTTAGAAAGCAAGTACACTAGATGGTATATTGATGGAACAGGCGTGTATATATATATATATATATATATATATATATATATATATATATATATATATATATATATATATATATATATATATATATATATATATATATATATATATATATATATATATATATATATATATATATATATATGAAAATGTTCAACATGGAATACACTTGCAGTTAGACATACACGAAAGAGTAGATGAAAACAACATGAATATTGTTTTGCTTTGTGATGCACAGGAAATGATCCAGAACAATTCATAACAAAATAGTATTTACTAGCTGTGAAGACCGAGAATCTGTTATAACCTGACATCCCGATTAACCTGCTATGTAGTCCGCATCCAGTCATTGGAACTAATGGCTGTACGTCGTGATTAGCATGAAGCCGTTCATAGCATGAATACGTGTGATATTTCAAATGTTGGAGAAAAACTAAGTTTACACCAGATTTGATTGAAACGAAATATAAACTATTAGGTTTTATGGTAACTCTCTGTTGGATATTTGTATGCGAAAAAAATTACAACAGAAAATGGCTTTCATGGACCATAATGTAATTATAATATCTCCTGATGAAATTAGATCAATGGTTATAACGTCAGTGAGTGCCATCAAGGAGGTCAATAACTATGCAATAGTAGTTGACTATTCGACGCTTTTTATTATCTTCTGCGTGTCGTCGTATGTGTGTACTCATGTGTCCTCAGCTTTAAATACACGTGACACAAACTATTTGGTTCAGCAGGATAAAGGGTATATTTCGGTCTATAATTTTCCTCAGTTAATGCACATATAACTGGAAGTTCTTTTCATTTTACCGCTCAATTTTCATGACACGATTCAACAAATGTTCTTGATTTTGCACCTTGAGTTCATGAGATACGGTATCAAATTCTTATCATTAAATAGACTGACAATATAGATCTTACCTGACCCTTCTACGGTGGATGTCAAGGGATAATGGAGATACCTGCTCTTTTTATTGGTAATTACTAATATTTATGTTCTCATATTAAATTAAATCACATAGTTCTGTGAATCGAAGACGGAATGGAATTTACGTATTTTTATTAATTAGTTTGGATTCTTTGGATCGTAGGTCATTAAACAAAACTACCACTTGCATTTTTTTGCCAATTAATCACTATCGTGAACGCTCTTTTACACCAGTTAATCATTATCACGACTGTTCTTTGATTCTAATTGTGTAGTGAAAACTCATAAACAGCCTTAAAATTCTGAAAGCTTTAAGTGAAAGATGCAGTTTCATGTTGACATGCTTGCTCATGATTTCTAGATACAAGTTTAATTAAATCCCTTGTTCAGAAATACTTGTATTTTCATATTTGGGAGATATTGGACGATGTTTATTAGAATAATTATTTGTAGGAGACAATGATTTATATATAGGTTATCATGAAACAAAAATATAATCATTTATTATATTTTATGTCACTTGTTCCTGCAGCTTTTGTTCCTCACTGGGTATCCGTTTTCAATTTGTAGTCTTCCTTATCCTTTTTGTGGAGGGACGCGGGAATGAAAAGCGGCAAAGTAAGAGGTTTTTATAACATCAGTGCTTGATTTTTGATAAAACCTGATTATTCCATATGAATCAATGAAGTTATGAAAGGTGAATAACATTATTCACTAATTAAAGAATTATAATAAATAAACAATACAACACATGATAATTCCTCTGTTGACTCGTAGACAAATAAAATCAAGCTGCTAATATCAGTGAAGTTTGCTTCTGAGTCATTATAGGCGGTAAACTAGATATTTAATTTCATCTCTTTAACATGACGGTGTCACTTGAACTTTTCCATTGTAAGAGGCAAATAATTGTAATATCATTACCAAAATAAAACGTGCATACTAGTATTAAAAACATGTATTGATAACAATATATTTCATGTTCTTATGATGTGCTTACATATATAGCTTTAGCTGCAATATCTAGCTTAGAATGTATTTGTGACGAAATTTATTGTGCGACAGTAGTATCTTGACTACGCACTATGTTGTGCCACTATTAACGCCACGTTTATATTTTAATATTGTCTTCAGTGGTGCTGTTTTGAACTATAAAAATGTATTAAAATATTTATTTTTCTTTGATGGCAATCTGTGTGCTTTGCTGCTCAGAATGCGATTTATACCAGCTTTTTATGCATCCAACTATTGACCGCTTCCACAAACCGGCTTTGAGCATGCTTTATAAAAATAGTTCTGGGTAATGTATACAGCTTATCGGCGTAATATTAACACATACCAGATAGGTTTCGTTTCCAATAAGTGCAGCTAAACTGTAACTGCTCATATAATATCGTTCTAGGAACTGGCAATCCTAACACGCTCGGGCCTTTCCGCCAATGATCGGAAATAAACCCACCTTGTAAATACTATAGTAGTTACATGCACCTTATTTACGACATGACGTAGTGACGTGGTGAGCACATCACACACAAACATTACCAGTGACTTGGCTGAGGTGACTTATTCTTGGCCGAAATATTCCAAAGTTTATTTCTAAAGCATATTCTCACTAGGAAAACAACAACGTCTTTTATTGAACTTGCGCAACAATAATTCCATAAAGGTGCCATAATGATTTGGACATGGTTCCATTTTTCCTTGAGCACGTTCTTACGCAATTAACTCTTTGCCCCATCTTACGCTATCTCATTCCATAAAAGTGTATGCGAGGAGTAATTTTGGAGAAATGTCTTGAGGTGTTGTGACTGTGGTAACTGACGATAAATGTGTCTTTAATACAGTCAAGCGCACATTGTCTGTAACACCATATTACAGATGAAGGAAGAATGATGCATATTCTAGTATGCCTTTGAATCCATTCGTGTATACACAAAATACAGTGAAATATCGTCGATAATCCTTCAAATTAGCAATCCAGCTGTGAATTGTTGAAAATGAATATTTATAATGTACATATTAATTACTAATCCGGAAATATTCATTTCTGATCTCCTCAACCCCCGCACAATAAAAAAACCAAAACTCCCAAGAAAACAACTGAAAACAAAACATAAAAACCCCAACAAAAGACAAATAAACAAACAATAACAACACCCCCACCCCAGAAAAGCAAAACAAATGGGGAATACACGTTCCGAAATTTTCCCTTCACAATCTGCATGTTAGTTGCGGTTATATCAATGCACGGATGTACCAGAAACCGGAAGTTACACCGGATCTGATGACGACACTATCGAGTCAATTAATTAGGAAAGACATTTCCACAACAAAGCAACAGTCAATCTGAAATCACTTTTGCTTGCTACCAACAGACATCTGCAGTAGTGAAGACAGTTGGTTGAGTTGTTGGATTGATGTTTGCCAACAAAGCAACGCATGTAGGTTGTTTAGTTCCTAGACGATTTGAACAAAATGTCTTTTCCATGAGCATACCAGAATAATCGAAGGCAAACGTCCTATGCTGGTGAGTTTGGAACCCGTATTTTTTTCGGGTGCAAATCCGACATGCTATTCACTGATCCACCGCGGTGGCTTAGTGACGGCATACAAGAGGAATGAAAGAAAAGATTTTAAATGGTGGCGGCCAAACAACAATAGGTCAAATGCTCTATCTAAAAGCATTCAATGTCAGGGCCGAAGTCGGACAGTTTTCCGCCGCGGACTGCGACTACTCAGTTTCTGTCAGAAGAAGAAGAAGGAGAGAGAGAGAGAGAGAGAGAGAGAGAGAGAGAGAGAGAGAGAGAGAGAGAGAGAGAGAGAGAGAGATTGCACCTACCCAGAAAAGTCTGTCCATTATGTGCATGGTATACGTGATGATAACACATATATCCAATTAGACACCTTGTCAACCGACAATGATTCACAATTGGAGAAAATTTGTTATTCCTATCATTCCCAGATTACGAATCCGAAATGTATTTCTCTTCTGGATATGATATTTGACGGAGAACCAAGGCTATTTATTTGGGAAAAATTCTGAATCTTTGTAAGGCATTGGAAAAATATAATGAACTGGTATAAAACAATCCTGATTAACAGGGCTGACTCATTGCCCAATTGTTCTCAGTGTGTCCCAATTATAAGAATGTTCACTAACAAATTCACTGCAGCATACGAATATGCCAAATAATGCATAAAACTGAAACCTACTTATAAATGGTGACCAACTTGCCAATATTGAAGACATTTTAGTGTCCGTGTTGACAACTATATTAATACTTCGGACCGTGTCTTCGATAAAAGCGCATAAAATTAGACAACAGAGTTATCTGCCAACTTTACGACATTTATTCATTCACTAAAAGTAACATCATTGCACTGCAAAATGACATAAAGCTTGCAGTAAACCGCCTTGCGTTCCACGAACGGGAAATCAAACAATTCATCTAGGATAATGATATCACGAATGAGGTGATTTATTACAGATTAATCACCCGTCCAAGAGCAACAACTCTTCTACTCCTGCTGTGACTGCTGGTCAAGAACCATGTAGCATCTTGAAACATCACCAAGCTGAGATCAACTCGAACAGACTAAATATACTTTACCATAATACAAGTCTGGGATCGTCAGCATCATCGTCACTGACCAAATGCTGATATCATATCGCCAACTCCCTCTCGACCTATTAGATCGATCACCTCAGGATCTCCTGCAAATAAATGTAAAGATGGCCCACAATCGCTACATGAAAATGATATTCCAATGTCTTGAAGTCAACGTCGAGTCCCTCTCGTGATACATCTTCACAGAACAACTCCCGGACGTCAGTGAGGAACGAATAAACTGCGAAAACGCGTCGAATTATCTCCCAAACAACGATGTTAGTACACATCAGCTTATTAAACATTTGTATGGCAGTGCATCCAGTGGGTCACATGGCAACAAAGACACAAACGTCAGTGCCAATGAACCGCAATTTACAACACACGTACTAGTAAGACAATCAATTCCTTCTAGCAGTCGAAACTATTTACAAATGCAAATAGCCAATAGAAGAAAGATTTCCCTTAATAGCCTATGTAAATATTATCTCATGAAAAGATGTGATTCAAAATAATTCACAAAATTCATATGCAGGTTCTAAAACACTCTCATAATCAGAAAGATAAGAATCTTTCATGATGTCATCATATATTTGCTTCAACATTTATTGAACCTGTATGAGTGTGATATCGCTTCATTAATGTTTTCCAAAAACATCAGATACAATAGTTTTACTTGATGTGAAGAATGTTTAATCTTTTTTCTCAAGTTATATGTAGACACTGGATGTTCGCTAATGTATCAAAAGAACTTGGAGCCAGAACTTAGAAAATGGAACATAAAAATCTACAGTATAATAGGCGTGAAGCTGGTTGATATATTTTTCAAGCTCATGTGCTTAATTTGTGCATACATGCCTTCACAAAATGATATCAAAGAACATAGGAAAATCATAGAAGTTCTTGATGACTTGTACGATGTTTATTCGAAAGAAAGGTGTGCATTAATTGCAGGTGATATGAAAGCTAGCGCTCTAAAGAAGGCATTTCTAAGTGTAATGAATTAAAATACATTTTAAATCTGGAATTGTATCCAAGTTATCAATGTTTACCAAACTGCTCTGGACAGAAGTATTCATATAACCCTCTAAGAACAATGCTCGACTATGTATTAAGGACAATATTTTAATGTTCATTGTATCTAGCTGTGAAATAAATGATGAACGGAAAATGTTCACAATATCGGATGCCAATAGCCTGTTTAACCGCCAGGCAAACTTGGCGGCCGCCTAGGGCACCATGTTTTAAGGGGGGTGGGGTGGCACAAACGAAGTACACTTTCAGGTTATTCATTTATTGTCGTTAAATATGCATGCTAAATAATGAAATTAATAAATTATAAAACTGAATGTGTATTAATACTAATGAACAGTTTATAATAAGCGATGCCCCGAGGGAGGGGGTCCAAAGTGGAAGGTTCGCCTAGGGCACCAAATACCCTTGCACCGGTCCTGCCGCTGACTTATCTATATTTTGATCAATCCATACACAGAACAGCGTGCCGCCAGAGTTAACGAAAGTACAAGATGTAATGGCGTTGTGCAAAGTTGACGAAAACTCGATGCGTATTGAAACCCACTGAAGACTAACTTATATGAATATCGAGCACGGAAGATTGACGGGGTTTGATATAAAGCAGTAGGAGTAAAGAAAGGGGATTTTAGACCACTATACGTGGAAGTAACAACGCTACCCGTAAGCATTTGGAGAGGTGTCTATGTAGGTCTCTGGCTGTCATGGTAGCGTGGGTGACTAATTATAACCAACACACCAGTTAGAGAGTCGATGGGACTATGGGACTAACTGAGTGTAGCTGGAGGCTTAATTAGGAGTTATCACTTCTTAAAACCGGGCTGTCAGTACCTGTAGTTGATGCTTTATGCATGAAAGCCACTGACAGTGTACGTTACGCATGGAATACATATCGCTACCATCCAAGTTAGAATATCTTGTCGGAGGATCTTTCCAAAGAGGGGGAAGACTGTATATATCTTGCTACGAATAGCTTGTTAAGTTAAAAGTTTCAGAGTACGCAATAGCCGCAAATATGGCAAGCTTAGTAAAATAAAGACCACCCACATCAGGTAACAAGTGATGAACTACACACCAATTATAGATGCAGGTTACTATGATATTCTTTTATAAACCATGGGTCTCAGAGGATCACAGATATGCACCTGGACGCCCTTCGTCCATTACAACCATTTTCGACAAGAAGTGCTCTAACACATACTGCGCCTTTCACGCCCATAGATACAGAGGCAGGCGTCAAGAAGGCACCTTTGCTGTCCATGGCATAGGCAACAGATGTGGAGATGGTTAAAAACCGACAAACTGAGACGCATATAACTATTGGCCCAACGACATTATACAGAAGGTTCGTAGCGAACTTATGGTTAAGACATCCTACGACAGTATTGGAACCGCCCTGGAGCAAGAGCATATCTCAGCCTCATCTCAACAGTCTCATATTTAGAGGAAGTTAGGGGTAATAGAATTCATAGTCACACACATACACCAGCCATCAGCGGTAACCCACAGCTACCAGACGTGATTTTTGATTCAGATATTGGCAGTATACAACAGGATAGCATAGTCCACGATAGTCATGCCCTAGCATACAGAGGATGAACACCATGCTCAGGGATGGGTAGAAAGCTGAGAGCAAATAATATGATATGCTAAAGGGAGTACTGGCTTCCCGAGAACAGCAGTCAAGCCCATAAGCTACCGGGTGAACCAAGCCAGCCTCTAGGTGGCAAAACCCCACACCGGTTGCATGGAAGTTACCCGTAACGCCTCCAAGGCAGTCACCCATACCAGCCCCGAGGCGATCCAAACCGGCCAAACGACGTGCCAGGCGGAAGACCACCACGGACACAATGGCCCCTCCTCTAGTTCCTGTTAGACGCATCCCTTCGCCCATTCCTGTAAAAATTAATGGTCATGCTGGAAGGATAAAATCGTTGTTGACCGTCAAGCCA
This sequence comes from Megalonaias nervosa, assembly GCA_016617855.1. Taxonomy (NCBI): domain Eukaryota; kingdom Metazoa; phylum Mollusca; class Bivalvia; order Unionida; family Unionidae; genus Megalonaias; species Megalonaias nervosa. The sequence goes on along the minus strand of JAECUM010010951.1, from coordinate 94,866 downwards.
TGATATCAAGAAATCATGCTCTGGACACTGACTTCTCTAAGTTGTTCAGCTCATCGACTCCAGGACTGATCAAAACCCTGACAGGAGGTCGGAAACAAGGGTGTCAAGTTTAACCTTAGTTTTCAGGATCAATTAGAAAGGATTACAGCAGAAGGAGAAGTTTATCAGTCAGTCGAGCAGAAGTGTCTCTGTTGGCCAGTGACCTCGAAGAAGTGGCAGCAAGGCCATAGCTAAGATCGAAGAGTGGCTTGAAAAGTTCACAAACAAAGGCTCAGGTTCGTGATTGTGAAATCCAAGGAGGTAAAGCTCTACATTTCGTAACACAAGCCGTTTTAAGGCAAGAGACACCGAAGTGGATCACCAAGATAGCCGCCATTAAAAACAGACAACTACTTGAGGCCAGATGTATGGAATGAGCCATTTTACCCTCCTGATAACCACACCAATCATAGCAGTATTTTAAGTAAATATCATGTAGCGCTTTGATTTGACAAGATTAAGTTTCCTATGAAGGTCTCTGACATTACCAAGTTTGAAAGCCTCATCCGCAATATCTTTGGCTGAGACCAATTTCTTTACCCTATACGTACATCCGATAAAGCTGTAGAGAAAACCGACATCCAGCTACTGCTGTCGGACGACGACAGTCAACACTAGATATGGATCAAAGACCTTTCTCGAATGGTGTTGTAGCAGTAACAAACATACAAATCGAAAGTACGTCTGCTGCAAATGTCAATAAGGCGGATGCACAGTGACAACCTCTAGCTACAACTAAGCCCAGAGGAAACGGAATTCCCCTGTTATCTTCCAAAAAATAAATGTGGAAATGCTACGGTCATCTTCTGATGGCAGCTCTGGGAAAGGCCAAAACGGCAGACATTAATGCCATTCTGAACAACAAGGAAATATATATGACTTTTGTCCTGGCCAAAAACAGCTGTCATTTGTTACCATAAGCCTAACCAAGCTAACTGATAACTACCCCCACTATTGGTATCTTTCAGTGCGAGTATGTCGATGGATGGGGTTGTTTTGATGGGATGCAGCTACCCTCTTCATAGAAGCAGTCTACATCGCGATTAACTGCACGTGTATATCATCGGAAGACTATCATTCCGCTCGAAAAGTATGGCATACTTTTGTCTGCAAAACAATGAGACTACACGACCTTTACCTTAAGAGGGTCATTCTGCTTCTACTGGTTATCTTTGAAGACGTCCAGGTCACATGCTTGAAGACATGGCATAGACCCCACCCCATTACTTTAGCACTCCCAGGATGAGCTGGGGCGCTCTCTAGTTTAAACTACGTGTGCAGAGATCTCGCATGCTGACAGGCATTGTCTTTATTGAACGAGGCCTTTGGTGCGGCATCTACAGACACTCAGATACGGTATATATCGGTGTCGCTACTACCTGTACCCAGTCGCTACTGTGAACGGCGTCGGAGTCGGTTTCATCCATAATCGTTTTGAACGTCTGGTGACCTTTGAAACCATGTTCGCATAGGCAGTACCCACTACCCGCTTCAGAGTCCAGGATTAACCCCAGCCTGAATTTCAAGACAAAGTTTCATACCTCATGAGGCACCAAACATTTCCAGAGATATCTGCACATGAAAGTTAACTTAAATATAAATTATTACATACTACACTTCTAACTGTGTAGGAAAATTTGCATACTAGATCATACTATATAGATGCAACCAAGGGATTTAACTCGTACGACCCATACTTCCACCAATCCGGTGTGCGTTATGATGAATGTGGGGTGAACATAATGTTGCGCTCAGGCCTTGTCCATTGAGGTGGTGAATAAGCTAGATCGCAATTCCATACCGGCGAGCTATTGGGTGCCGTACTTTCGATCTACAGACGCTTCGTCTAAAAACAAGCTGGCTGTGACCACATACATACATACATACATACATACATACATATATATATATATATATATATATATATATATATATACTATATATATATATATATATATACCTTCTACTATATATATATATATATATATATATATATATATATATATATATATATATATATAATGCCAGTGGACACTGTCAGGCTTTTGCTAAAAGAAGGGTCGCTACCCGGCGTTCCCGAGGACCTTGACCAATATGTCGCCAATTTCGAATTGGCCTTAACCTTCAGCAATCGCTTCACCACCTCCGACTCCAACTGAGCTGGCGGAATCCGCCGACAACGTCAGAAACCTGAAGGCCTCCGACGTGGACCCTTCCTTGCTGTTGACCCTCCCGGATACCATGCCGCTGTCACAACAGGTCGTTTGATAGAACGCAGGCCGATAAGGCTGCCAGACGGACCATTTCAAATGTGACCGACAACATTCAACCCGCAAATGTGGCCACAAGTCATATATTGACCACCAAGACGCGGACGGATGATAGGTAAGCAGACGATAGAGTCGCTTAAGTAAAAAGATACATCGACGACGAGAACGCGGAGGCAAAGAGTACGCCAACAAGACGAATGTGGCTCGAAAAAACCTCGATTCCACTATTGAACGGTTGGGCCTTCAATGTGACCAAGGCTGGTGACATCCTGAGCGGTTGCCTAAAGATGGCACAAAACATAATAATGGACATTGCCGCCCCTACGAAGTACCACGACACAGCATAGAAGGATATGTAACCAGAAAAAAAGACGGAAAGGGTCTCTGAGGCTTTTGGGGTTTTTTTTGTGGGTTTTGTTTGTCTCGGGCTCACCAATGGAGGTATGTGAGAAGGCTTGCCAGTAGCTTCCCCTGGGTCGGTGGTTCTTACCGGGATTTTTGCAGGTTCTTACTCCAACAGCTATACCGTGCGTCATAATTAGCCTAAATGCGTTGAAAAATGGCTTTAAACCTCTAAAACAACAACGACATTAAAAGCAGTTTAAGTGCAAAAGTAAAGACTTAAAATGATGTTTGTCTTTATTTACATTTGGAAATATATTTAATTTACCGATCGATATACTTCATTGTTCCGATGGAATATAAGTTCAGCGTGTATTCTAGTGATCCTGTGATCCGAAATATTTGCTAATCTGGAAACGTAAATTTCTGGAACCAAATTTCGCATTTTAATGATGTTCCACTGTATATTTAAAACAAAGAAATACCTTCATATTAAAATCATTGCAGTTATTTCGTCGCTTGTTAAATGCAATTAGGGGAGAAGTAAACTGGAGCCATTACAGCGGAATTTAACTTGTCGTAAAGCCATTCATTTTTGCTGTTGTTCTTATAGCTTGTTCTTTTTCTTATTATTTTATCCTGTAAGACGAAATGATACATTACTGCAGTAAATGTTGAAACCATCATATAAATTATACCTGGTGCACGATTTGTTTGTAGAAATGATAAATTAACGACAAGCGAATATCAAAGTCATCCACTTGAAGAGAATGACTTTTCATGTTCAGGGTGTATTTCTGTAAGATTGATTTGGAACTATTGTTTATATTTAACGATGTTTATGCAGCAGGCATATAGAACAAAAAAAAAAAAAAAAAATACAAAGGGACTTTGAAAATTGCCTACAACTAGCTCTTTAAATGACCAGCGGATGACTTTCGCACCATGTTAATAATCTTTCCTTTGATTCTCCGTGAACGGGGTTTTTAAATAACGTCATGATTGAATATTTGTGTACAAAATAGAATATATATCAAAATATATTTCTTGTCTTTCTGGCATCTATTAAAATGTTTAAGCTCAGCCATTATAAACGGATATTTTAGTAGATGGTTGCAGTGACCTGCATTTTTAAAGTATTATAAATATTTTATATTATCAAAAGAAAAATGACTCTCATGGAGGTACCGATGTTCTCCTTCTTTACATTTCTCATTTACTTCAGATGTGGGCTTTCTCGTTGTTGCAGACTTCTATCATTTCCGTTTGACCATTTTCATGATCGTCGAGCACATCATCTTGAATTTAGAAGATATATTAAACTAGATTTTGGTACATATAAGAATATGCAAATCGCCGCATTTGTTTTTAATGTATATTGATTTAATTGCAAAATGCACAGAGGTACTAACAAGTGTCCAGTACAGGAAAGGTCCGATATTGTTAGTTACAAAATGTACTTTTCGTGACATTTTCTCCTGCTGCAGATATATCTGCAAACCATTGGCACATCGTAATGTTCCGGGACTTTCATGAATTCCATAGAAATCAACAATTTTCACCACAATAAGGTCTTTACAAACAAAAAGACTCATGCTGTATCACTGAAAGTGAAAAAGACACCCTTAATCGATCTAGATGTATGTTTGAACCAAATTTTCATTCAAGTGGCTTCAATACAGAACATACTCTGTGACATTTTGCTGCATTTTTTTAAACAAGAAATGGAGTTCAGATATGATCAGCATTAGACCTGTCACTTCAATCAAAACGATATCTTCGTCAACATTTGAAGAATGCTATATTTTATACACATACTTGTAATGATTATCATATGTGCTTTGTCTCGTCTTGTCTCATCTTGTTTATATTCCTTATTGCCCTAATTGTTATATAAATATACATTGCTTTGCATATGTGAATCTATCCTCGTTTGCTTTAGCAATCTGCTAGATTTATTGTGTTTCTTTTGTAATTATTTGCATCGATATCCTAATACAGGTTCTGAAATATGCTTTGCCATCTTATGAATTCCATTCCTACAGATTTGACTGTAACGCACATATTCTGCTTTAAAGCGATTCATTCTTGTAACATGCACATTTTACACGTACACCTCAGATTATATTTCATTTCAAACAGTGTTTTCGAAACAAAGAATTCCAAAAAGAAAGGAATAATCAACATAACAAAATTAATAAGCGAAACACAAAGTAAATTTAACTGACAAAAGAATGGGGGGGGTAGTTACAAATAGTTATCATTATTATTTCACACTTTGATATAAAGCAATGTTAGATAATTACAAGGTGTTAATAAGTTTGATTATCCTTGTATTGTATAACACTCTCACGTTGATATTTTATTTTTACTTTCAAATTACTGCATAACAAACCAATGATACTGAAGTTGTAACACAAATTGAAACCGTATTTGCAAAATGTGCCGGTTAATTTTATACTTCTATTTTCGCGTTCCTCTAAACAAGTGGTGCATCATGATCCAAACAATGTATACAAATGCTTTACTTTACATTGACATATTTTATATAATCTATACTGGTCTTAATTAGTCAATTAAGACGCTTACGATAATGATGTATTTTCCGAGTAACAGTAACTAGCAAAATCTGACGTTTTCTAATACAAAATTTTGAATACCTTTAAACAACTTTAGCTGGACCGGTTTGCTTGCAATGTCTCAAATACGCAGAAGCCCACGACTGCGAGACAGTTACAGTCTGCGAGGCAGACGAGGTAAGATATTTAGTGGATAAGTCTGGTATGTTGTTTTATCTATCTGTTTATTCCGAATGCGCAGACTGTCTCGGTTGTTATATCGTCGCAAACGTATTCTTATCGGCAAAACGATAGATGTAAAATTGTTGACAGCATTAACACGACATATATGACAGAAAATATGAAAACATCATACACTTATATTTAGTTAAACACATCATACAGTTTATCTCTAGTTAAAGACACCATATAGTTTATCGCTAGATAAGCACATATTAGTTATCTCTGGTTAAGCACATAATGCAGTTAGTTGTAGTTAAGCACAAGATACAGTTACCACTTGTTACACACATCGTTCAGTAATTTCTAGTTAAACACATCATACGGTTATCCCTCATTAAGCACATCAGTTATCTAAGTTAAACAAGTTACAATTAACTCTAGTTACACTGATATCTTGTTAAACCCATCATACAGTTATGTCTAGTTACACTGATATCTAGTTAAACACATCATACAGTTATGTCTAGTAAAACACACCATACAGTTATCTCTAGTTAAACGGATCATATATTTAGACAAAAATTGAAAGGAAAAATCACTGCATCACCTGAAAATATATTGTTTGTTGTACTACATTACTACATCACAAAGCTGAATCGTTACGTCACAATGGTGTCAAAGAGTTTGTGTCTGCTAATCCGCCGTATATTCTGTCATTCAACAAACCTAGAGGCATTAGTGTAACATTTGCACATGTGCTAGTGTAAATTTAAATCCAGTTTCAACCAGAGTAAAGACAATTTAATTTGGGATATATGTCACCTACGTAAATCACTTATGTGCTTATTTGTCTGGCGTTGACCATCACTAAAGGTATGGGCTACTCTTCATGGAGATTACTTAAACAAATGCAATATGCAAACGATTAAGTGCAAACGCAGAAGAAGAAGAAAAGCAACAATTGTACACGAATAGGATTTAACAGGTGTGTTTTATTAAATAAAAATGTCCATATATAATTAATAACATCTATATTTGTCTAATGCTCAACCCCCAAAAAAGCCCAAATTGTTAAGCTCGTTTCAGACATTTAATTCGAAAGGATGTCTGACGTGAAACCTTCACCATAAAATTTTATTTTATAATTTCCATTGCATATATAATACAGTTTTAAATTCAAGTTGAATGAATTATTTTCGCTTAGACTTTGTGTCATATAAATCCGAAGAAACGAAAAGCAAATACTAAAACAGTTTGGCATGTCTCAATATAGTTCTTTGAAGGGACTAGATATTTTCTTCATTTCGGCTTGAAAGATAAATAAGAAATCGACATGTAACAAAGAGATAATCAAACCGACCAGGAGATATTACAGCACGCCAAGTCGATTGATAAGACAATGCATTGTTGTAATGTAGACTGCTCTTCTAGCAATGCTCTGTATTATTTCAGGAATGTTTCACAGAGCAGTATATTACCCTAGAAGGACATATCTTCTTTGACCTTGGATGCAAATCAAAGCAGGTGCGTTCATATGATAATTATGTTTCATCGTTACTAATTCTTTGTAACAGGCATTTAGATCCTGTAACTCTTAAATCTAGTATTTGTTTATCCACAGAACCACGAAGAAACTAGTTACATATTCAGTTCCCGCATGATTTAACAATATTTGCTAATAATGGTTTCAATCCATTTCTTGAAATTCGTTGTCAGCTTCATAACCATTTCTAATGATACGACTTAGACTTCATTGTGTACAGAATTCATGAAATCATAAAGCTTGTGAATTGAATGCATATAAGGCAAGAGCTGCGTTCGATTTGTTCGTGCAGTATATAAATTATTTCCAATCTTTATGATACATGAATCCTGCAAAATATGAAGTTCAGGACTAAATGGATGGCATATCAGTGATTTAAAATAGGAATACGTTAGATTTCAATAAGAATCATTTGCCTTTTCGACACAGTTTCCAACATTTTTAATTCTTGTGTATTTTAAATATGAAAACCATTCACGCTCAACATATGTACACCATCCAATAAGGAAATACATTACCTTGAAAAGATTCCAAATCCCTTTTTCTAAAAATTGTACTTTTACTCTCATCTTTATTTTCTGTGAAGTGAATGTCATTTGAAAGAAAGGGCTAGCTTTCCAACGCCAGTTTGCTTTGTTACATTCACATATAAGTATTATCCGTTAGGTTAAAGAGAAGCTGTCAGTCTGTTTGAGCTGAAGGGTTACCATCACTTCACGTGATAGTATTGTGGCTATTCCTTAAGGAAAATAGCCCCTTTATAGCTTGCTGATATAAATAAGGACCATACGGCGCACAGAGTATTCGTTACTTTTACCATTCTGGTAGATTCCAGTGTGTTTCTATGTATTATGAGAAATTTATTGTAAGGAACCATTCAACCAAATTCCACGAAATAGCATACTGACTGAGAACAACAATCTTTGAAATAATGATTTCGTTATGAACTATCAATATTTCATCTAGTACATAGATCACTGAATTTTAAGCTAATTTAAGACATAATACATGTACATATAAGCGTATGAAATTGCGACCATTTAAATATTACTCCTTTCGTTACACGTAGATAAATCCAAACAGAGAAAGAAAGATTAAACTAAGACTCGTCAGTTTAGAAGTTTCAAGTAGTAACAATGTGGAAGTTAAATACACGTCTCATAGCAATCAGTTTTCAATAAATATGTTTAAGCAAAGTTAGAAGAGGCGACTAAATTCGGAACGCTTCCATACATTAAAAGACGGAATTATTAATTACTTTACATGGCATCGATATCACCACTGCAATCAATTATTGTCTATTTTTCAGTGGAACTATCACGTATTTTTTTGAATTTTAGATTTGTGACGCCATAAACAAATTCGGTAAAAGGTCACTAGGTCAGCCACAAAGAAGACAGTCGGACGGACGTATAACTCTTTGTGAAGAATGCTGTACTGAACTGTCTTGTAACCGCAAAGGATGTGACTCGTACAGTAAGTTTTCTAACAATAAGACAACACAAAACGTCAAAGGACACAAAAGGTCCCACATTAACGTTGAATATAATACCTGTCAATACAGAGTCTTAAATTAATTCTGAAAGTCAGTCTATATATATATATATATATATATATATATATATATATATATATATATAACTTTATGAATAAATTGAGATAACAGTTTCATTAATATTTTCCATTATGTATATTGAAGTTTGTTTCATAGATTTTTATTCAATTTAATATGCATATATATCACAAGGTAATGTTTGTGCAGACATGCACTCATATCATAGAATGCGGTATATAAAGAAAAAACTAAACAGTACACGATTCACAAGATGTACAAAAATTATAAGCAAATTGGTTTACTTGATGTAAGAAAATTACATGACAGGGAAGGAATTATGATATAGAATCATCAATGCACTCATATCGTAGAATACGGTATACAAAAAATAGCGACACAATTCACAAGGTTTGTGTGTGCACACGGCACTGTGAGTTGAGATGTACAAAGAGGATGAGAAATTATAATTACAAAGAAGAACTACATGTATGTGGCTGGTGAGAGACAACTGGTTTACATGATGTATGAAAACTACATGGCAGGGAAAGAATTATAATATAGGATCATCGATAAGAAGTATAATTTTCTTTGCATAAGTAGTATATGTGGTAGGTGAAATGCGGTATACTGTCTTAGGGGGAAATATAGTAGAGTAGATAGTCATATGGTATAGTACGTGTTAAGTTGATGTACTCGTTAAGCTTCTATCAGGGTTTGTTAAGGGTTAGTTAGGATATTAGAGGAATGCCAGATTTGGGTAATGGTCCCCGTGGGAGGCGCTCCACTCTTCGGTAGCGCCAATTTATCACTCAGGTGCCGGTTAATGACAGTGCAAACCGCTATGGTGCAGGGATGAAAGGAGCGTTCGTTTAATCCCGGTGTCAGCTTGTTTTAATTGTGGCTTGGCGGGGAGGGGGAGGATATTAAATGTCTCTGACTAATTTGGAAATTTTGTAGGTGACAGAAGATTCCTGCTAAACACCATTTGTCTAAGAATTCGTCTAGATTGTATCGATGAAAATCGGCTCTTATGCGGCATTTTAATCTGGAAAGGAAATATGATGATAAAGTGTTTGTAGTTACTATTTCTTTATGATAGTAAGATCTGACACGTTTGAACCAAATTACATATTTATACTCCGCTACTAGTAGGAGGCATATATTCTCGAACTTTGGATTTGCGAAAGAAGCCTCTTTTGGTAGGAGACCGAATTTCAAGAAAGTGTAAAAGGTGATGAAGCTGTTTCTTGAAAGCGTCTTGATCCACTTGATCACAAGACGCTGCAAAGGGTATGTTAATTTACATTAAAAAAGGAGTTGGTCTAGGGTTTCGATTCCCCGCAGAAGATGCATGTTTTAGATTGCGAAATTCTCTTCAGAAACATATTGTAATTGACCGGGAGTATATCACGAATGACTTTGAAACGTACATCTCTGGTGATGGGGTCGATGAAGCTGTTGTGGAGATTTCTCTACATGCTACAAAAATCAATGTCATATAATTTTTTAATCTTGGGTTCTAAAGTAATTTTTTTTTCAGGTCTAATTGGTATATGATTTTGGTGGGGATTTTGCCGAAAACGAGTCCTGGGTTGTTTTCTGTGAACTCTTTGAGAATTGTCATGCATTTTGTATAGAATTCTGGAGCAAATAGGGTGTGAGTATGCTTATTTATGCCTAAATTTGGGTTGAATGCTCTTAGCTGTAGGCCTATCCAATATCTTGCGAAACGTTTCCATTTGGCGGGGTAGTTATCGTCTATCAGTTTGTGAATGTGTTGAATTCACAGAGCTCTTATTTTACATTCTACATTTAGAATATCAAGGCCGCCCTCCTTAAAGGGGTTGTAACATATAGCACGTGAAAGCGGTTCGAATCTGGAATTCCACAAAAAAAGTGATTATATTTCTATTGATTGAGGTAGTGTAGTGCTGAGACAGATCCATCACACTTGCCGTGTACCAAAGTTTGCTTTCGACAGGCCATTGGGGCCCGGGGATTTATTATTTTCCACACTGCTAATTGATTTCCAAACCTCATCTTTAGTGATGGGTCCTAGAAGTTCATTGTCATTGTCATCTTTGGTTAAGCTTGGTAAGTCTTTGAGGTTTTCGTCAATGGGTTCATCCGTGTATGGTTCAGAGAAAAACTTTTGGAAGCAGTCTAAAATATCTGAGCTAGATTTGTACGAAATATTATTGTGTTCAATCTCATTGATACATTTTTTCTCTCCTCGTTTGTTTTCTGTCTGGAAAAAGAATTTAGTTGGTTTTTCGTTATTGTCTCAAGTTTTTGCTTTACTTCTGATAACTGAACCCTTATAATGTTCCGTTTGTATTTCCTTTATTCTCAGTGACAGCTCTTGTAGTTTTTCTAGACACTCGAGTCTGTTACTGTTATTGTATTCGTGCCTCAAGGAGATGTATTCTTTTTTCAACAGTTTTATTTCTGAAAATTTAATTTTTGAAAGTTCTTTCGAGCATCAAGTGAGTTCCTCTTTAATTTTAATTTTTAGTTAAAAGTAAAGTCTTGGTGGCTACGTTCTCTTTTACACAGTTCAGTGATGAGAGTTTGTAAGGTGTTATTTTTAGGAGGGAATTGTTGCATTTCCAATATCCTTTCCCGAAACTGATAGAGGAATTGCATATCAAAGATAGCAATACTGCGTCATGGTCCGACTGGGAGACGTTTATGACCTGTGTATCTAAGATAAAGTCTTGTATCCGTTCTGAGGTGTAAATTCTTTTAATTCTGCTCGCTAAAAAGTCACGAGACAAAATTTGTACCATGTATAGATCTTTAGTGAGGATATAATTTGCGGAAAGTATCAATGAGATGGAAATCGGATATTAAACCTTTTAAATTCCTAATTGCTAAATCGCCGTAATTCTGGGAAGTGCCTATTCTGTCTAGGTTTGGATTCAGAACGCAGTTGAAGTCTCCTGCCATAATGATGTTGTGTTGCCCCGAGAGGTAGGGGTAGATGGTATTAAATAATTCGTTTTTGTCAGAATGATGATGTTGTCGCCGTCGGCATCTTCGTGAACACAGTATTAACATTTTCGTGGAAGCTAATGTCTGATGTTTTGTGCCCATACCTCCTAAAAGGCGAGCCAGTAACTTGGCATACGTTAACGTGGCATTGGTCGTGATTTGTGCCCACCTGTAAATCGAGAAAATAAAGAATGTTTCTTTAAAGGTTTATAGTCGTCACTTTCAGTTTAAAGTTTGGAACTTTTTAATCTAAGGTAATGTTTATTTATATCATAGACAATACGTTGTGATCTCTGTGTCACCGTTAGTATTGTTTCTTTAATCCCTAAACACATAAATTTGACAAATATCTAGAAAAAATGTAGTATATACGTAGGAAACAGTCTGTACTAATGCACATGATGCCAGTGTCTGAGTGCGGCTGAGATTACTAAGTTGCACGTGTTAAATCAACAAAATCCCGCTTTAAAAGCGTATAAGCTGTGAATACAATCTCAGATAAAATTTTGCATGCAGATTATATCTGAAATAATATAATCTGACAATTTGTTTATTTTAAGACTTTACATTCAATTGGATTTTATGAACATATGTAGATGGCAAAATTTAGAGCCGACTACGTACTCGAATTGAGTGGTTTTATTAACGTGCGACCAAACCTAGCCATGCTTTCAATATGACTTAGAAATAACGTGTATGTATTTGTACTAGGATCTATTTAATGTCTGAAAACAAAGAGATTTGACTAAAGTGAACCCTTGCTTTTCATGATTAACATTTTACTCTATCATTTACTACAATAAAATTCGTGTACAGTACAATATCTGAATGTCATTAGGATTCCAACGGTACAATTTTATTATAAAAAGAACAACCAGCATAGCAAAATAAATCTGAATATTATCGTATTAGGAACATACAGAAATCAGTCGGAATATCCTCAGTCTTGCCTCTCGCAATCAGTTTTTTAAGAAATAAACAACTTTTTCTTTGAAGAGAGCCAGCCTATCAAGCAATATGATCATGTAGAGAAACATTAGGTCTCATTGTGGATATGAAGTTAAAGGAACCAAATTCAACGAAATTCCACAAACTAGCAATATTGTTTGTATTTGTTTTCACCTTGAATATGGAAATAAATCCATCTCCTACATCAGAAACCTGTACTGGTTTGATTGAAGAGGGCAAGGTTGCTCCAACTGGTACGTTAGTGATATTGAAAAAATAATATTGACTCTGAAGACGGTTTTCTAAATTACTCTAAAACCAACAAAAATAACAACAAAAAAATAAAAAATAAAAAATAAAAAATAAAAAAAAAAATAAAAAAAATAAAACGGTAGCATTCTTAGATACAAGTTCTTTAACATTATATCTCATTCAGATCCCATCAGTGAGTATTATAGAATTATCTAAGATAGTTTTGGAAATTATATTGAATTGTATCTATTAATTTCAGAATTCATTTTTACATTGAGTTTTGTATTTATTTTGTTTAATTATATGTTCTAATCGTAGTAATTCCTTTGTGCTTATATGCTTACTCTAATGCTAACAATGTGAACTTATATAATTATCCTTTGTATGTTTTGTATCGTCCTCTTGGCAAGCATTTTCTACATGTTACTTAATGTGTACTAAGACAATCGCATTTACGACTTTTATTTAGTACATGATAAGCATGCACCTACAACCTCGAGTCGAGCCTCGGTAAAGAAATGTGTTCCATGGTACAGCAGCATAAGCGACAAGCTGCGTGCCGCCAAGAGAGAACGCCGTAAGGCCGAGAAACAGTGGCTGTCTGACAGTACATAGCAAATTTATGAAGGTGCCAAAATGAATGTTACAAAAGTATTGTTCGTGCAGCAAAATCTACCTATTTAAGTATAAAAATCACCGAGAGTAGCAGCTGTAAACAGCAATTCTGCATCACAGACACATTATTGGCGAGGAAAATGTCTACACCAATTCCAACCACATCCTCCCCAGAGAGTCTACCATATCATTTTGCTAATTTCTCCCGTAACAAAGTGAAAATTATCAACTTGACAGCATCATACCTACGGACCCATCCACACCTATAAGCTGGAGCCTAGCTTAGCCTCGTTTTGGATTCGTTGACCCAGGGTCACATGAATACATGAATACATTCTGAGAATGGTCTATATGGCCTGTTCTGACTGACTTCATAAATACTTCTCTTTCTACTGGTATTTTTCAGTCACCTTTAAAAACTATTTTAAGGCCCCTTTTGAGAAAGCCACTTATGGATCCTAACAACTAGAAAAACTATCTGCCTGTGTCTAACCTCTCTTTCATGTAAAAAATCTTAGAAAAAGTAGTTCTGTCTCAAATGGCATTTCACTTAAATTTACACAATCTATTCAGCAATTCCCATTCGGCTGATCGCCCCTGTCACAGCACTGAAACTGCCATCCTAAAAATTGTTAATGACCTTTTGTCCGCTTCGGATAATGGTAAAATTTCAGTTCTCACACTCTTTGACCTATCCGCAGCCTTTGATACAATCGACCATGATATCTTACTTACCGTCTACAGCATGTTTTTAGCATCCTTAGTATAGCTTTATCATGGTTCAAGTAATACCTAACTAACAGATATTATTTCAGTAAATGGTAACATTCCAGCCCAAGCAATCTTTGTTACTGTGCCCCACGGGGTTCTGTTCTAGGACCAAATCTGTTTATTCTGTACACATAGCCCCTATCAAGCATTATAAATCGCCATTCTGTGTATGCTGACGACGCTCAGCTGTACAAATTAAGCTGTTCAAATAAAGTTGCTTCCACCATTCAAAACATAGCGAAGTGCGACTCTGATCTTAAGTCATGGATGAGGTGTAATAAGTTAGAAATGAATGATGATAAAACTGAAGCTATGAGTGTTCCCTCACAAAAGTACAACATATACCAGAATCAGTTAATAGAATCAACAATCCCACTAAATTAAAACAATCACTTAGCAATCTAGGTGTTACTTTCATAGCTAGTTCTCTCTCTCTCTCTCTCTCTCTCTCTCACACACACACACACACACACACACACACACACACACACACACACACAAACACACGCATTGCACCAGCATGTCCTTATCATTTGTAGAGCAGCATACCTAGAGCTGAGATGCATGAGAACTATTCGCAATCTTCTCACACCTTAAGCCACAGAAAACCCTGTGTGTTCCTTAGTACTCTTCTTTCTAGCAGTGTTTTTGAGACATTTTCATGTGTTTTATGTTGTGTGTATGCAAACTGTTCTTATGCCCCTATGTGGTAACTTGATGCTGTAAAGCGCCCAGAGCCTTTCTTAAAAATTTAGGCGCTCTATTAAGTTGTCATTATTATTATTATTATTATTATTATTATTATTATTATTATTATTATTATATGGCAAGAACATGAACAATATTAAATTGAAAACGAAACATGTCCTACCTTTAAATAAACGTGTTTGTTTACTGCAGCTCCTTCAAGCATAAATGTATTTCGGTAAATATAAAATCTGTACCTGACCTACATTTGACAACACTTTTTATTTTATATGACACTTATCATTCAAGTATGGATATATATTAGTGCAAACATCTGTACCGGGCGATAAGGCAGGGTATCCGGTGTGTCTGGGAAGAGGTTCAATAAGTCTCTTTCATCTATACTAGCGCTAGAATCGTCTCACAATGTCACTCGAGAATCTAGTTTTAAAAAAGGCAACAAATGACGTGTATGTAGAAAATCATTCCATTTTGTAGCAGAACTTTATAACACTTTACGCAAGATTACATGATAATATATGACTTTGTTATAACACTTTACGCTAAGTACATGATAATACATGACTTTGTTATAACACTTTACACATAAGTACATTATAAAACACGAGACTTCTTTGAAACTACAAAATATGTTTCCTAGATGAATGAAGGGCATAAAACGAGATTCGGATCACGTGGTCGTGATTTGCTGTTAGTAACGATTTCAACTCCGAATAACTATAATAAATACAGTTCAATATTTCACTTACAACACAAATTTACGTGAAATATTCCTGGATTTTCTTGACATCAGGTCATCTACAAATGTGCACAATAGCAGTAACAATAACAGATGTTTGGTATGATGTCTACATTTAGAATTTAGGATTTTAGTTTAATTTGTAGACGTAGTATTCTAGATGCAACCTCAAAAGTACTATACTTCGAGGATCTAACTAGTACAGAAAGGGGTATGTAACAGTGTCTGATAATAAAAGGATTTTCGTTTTCTAACGTTACTTCTAACACCACTATTGTTTAAATTTGCGCACTTTTTCAATTTCCGGACTTAAACACTTTCTTGGTGGTGGCAGCCAGATGAGCATGTATTGGCACACTGACATTAGACATGTGCCCTCTTGATGGATTCTCCCCAATGCCCTTTTGACGTAATGTTAATATCTACCCACCGTGCTTTAAACTTTTATAATGATAACCTGAAGTTCATCACTTTCATTCACGATTAAAGCAAGAAAGGCATTAAAATTCTTCATATTAATGTGATTAAAATATTGTGTACAAGTTGTGAAAGTTAGGAATACCACCCTGTAGACTTAAAAAATTCTTGGAAATTAAAAAAGTAATATACAATTAATAACACAATACCCTCCGAGGAACACAGGGTGGTAATTTATAAATCGTCTGAATTCAATTAACAAAGTAATTAATAATAATAATAATAATAATAATAATAATGATAATAATAATGATATTATTATTATTATTATTATTATTAATCATCATCACATTATCAAAGTAAGCGATATTCTTAATACTATAATATTTACTTTAGTTCAAAATATTTGCTCAAGTCGGTGTCATGTTTATAACCTTACGTTTCTAAATCAACTAAGTGCCATTCATTGAAAATGGGACTACGTATGTACAAAATTGAGATCTTGTGGATGTCTTCGTACGAGTACATGTCTTTGTTTAATATTTTAGATCTATAATCGCATAATATTCGTACCAATCGTCTTGTTTTATACTTCCTATAGTAGGTCAATCCTATCCAGTGATTAGACCTACTATCATCGGCCTGTCCTATCCAATGATTAGACTTCCTATCGTTGGCATATTCTACACAACGATTAGACTTCCTATCATCGGCCAATCATATGCAGTTCTTATCCTTACAATCACTGGTCATTCCCTTAAAATGATTAGACTTACTGTCACTGGCAAATCCCACACAATGATTCGACTTGCTATAATTGGCTAGTCTCTTCGAATGATTAGATTTACTATCGCTGACAAATGATACACAGTGATGAGCCTTCCTATTATCGGCCAGTCCGAGACAGTGATTAGAGTTCCTATCATTAGCCAGTTATATGCAATGATTAACTTACTATCCCATACAATGATTAGACATACCATTAGCCTGTCCTATGCAATGATTAAACTTCCTATAATTGGCCATTCCCATAAACTGATTAGACTTATCATTGGTCTGTCCTACTCACTGATAAGTCTTAATATCACTGACCAGTCCTATAGAGTGATTAGATTTCCTATCACTGGTCATTCCAATACATTGATTAGAATTCCTAGCATTCGCCAATCAGATACAATGATTAGGCTTACTATCATTGGCCAAATCCTATACAATGAGCATGTTTCCTATCATTGGCAAAATCTTATTCAATGATTAGTCTTCCTATCATTCCCATACAACTATGGAGAACTTAAATAGTTCCCTTCATATCCTTCGCATTTTCCCAACTATTATATTAATACATTTGTTGCTTCTAATACCTATTCCTAAAAAGAAATAGCAAAAATACGTAGGCACTGTTTAAAACCGGTATCGGGGTTACTAGGCGAGTATTGGAAGTTTTCTACAATAGAGACTGTTATTGAAAACAGCTTTCGTTGAATTTGTTTATATAGAAGGAAGCAAAAAATCCACACATTCAGTGTTGCACCACCATACAACTAAATTACATTCGATTATAAGACGTTTATGCGCAGGTGACTATCGCGTTTAATGTTTCGTTCAAAAACGCGAAGACTATATGTTGCACTTGAACATGTCTACGTAGTAATAGCTCTGTATATTGTTGAACCCTTTTATGCGATTTAAGCATGACACCATGCCATGATTGTTCTCAAGATGAAGAATTACTGTCACAACAAATTGTACAAACTGATTAGAGTTTTGAACTGTAAACTTATTTCCAGATTCTACTAAACGAATGTGCTACACATGTTCTGGTGAGCAAGCGGTGGAAAATGCAAACGATTGTACAACAGTTACCATGTGTGGGGCACATGAGGTAAATATTTTCTCTTGCATTCGTCTTATATTTAAAGACCCACATTTGTCCTTTCTTTCAGTGAATCCTAGCTGCCAAACAATAAGTCGACAGTTTGAAAATCGCGGCGGCATCCCAATTTAAAAAAAAAAAAATTGTTTACATTTTTTTTTTTTTTTTATTTTGAAAATTTCTTTTATCACTCCCGTCCTAACAAGCTAGTAAGCATACAGTAAAACAAGGTAAATACTTTCTGCCTGACACGGCGTAACCAGCAATGTATAGACGTACTCCCGACATGTTTGACAGTAATGTAAATCTACCTTGATTTATTTCTCTGGCCAGATGAAGTGTTCCGCTGCCATTACGGCATTAAATACATATGGGATCATGTTGTTAGAGTTGCGAAATGTCCCTGTCGTATCCATAGTAATTGATAATTATTACAAAGTTTTAGCAAGCCTTTGTAAGAAGCATTAGATTGGCTAAAATCGCATCGTGTGACTTAAAAAACAAACAACAAATTAGCTTGTAATAACAAAGAAAGCTCCATGTTTTACAAGATCAACGAGGTCATGAAGATTGAAAATTTATTACACATTATTAATTAACCACTTTCACTTCAGTAACAGCCGTTTATGAAATATGTAATCGATTTTCAAGTTTCTTTACTTTATAAAGGAAGCAAAAGGTAAAGTTAAATTCCCATATGGCATTTAAAATCGTAACACACTTTCAAATTATATTTATTGATATTTGCCTTTCCGTCCACATGTCGCTATATACCTGGATTTGTAATAGCTGAAGAGGGACAGCATTGCGTTTTACACAAATGTAGACTAGAAACACGGAAACTTCTTTTTCCTTGTACACACATTTCATATTCATGTAAAATGTCCTTAATGAATACCAGTGAAAATAATCTTCGATGGCAATGAGGCCTCCATCTAGGTATATATTCTAAAATCAGTTAAATTGTATTGATGATCTACGTGTCCAGGTTTTATGTGACAAATTACAGAAAACCAGTTTGAACTTATTTTTTAAGGAGCGGAAACCTTACAAATGCATATGAGTAAAGTGTAAAGTACTACTGTGTCTCATGGAGATATTTTGTGCGTGTGAAGCTTCTGTCCATAAAAATGAAAAATAAAAAGTTTATTAAAATACAGAAAGTTAAGACATCGTATTTTATTTCATTAATTAATATTACACAAAAATATTACTTAGTAATATTTATGAATTGAAAGAGATGAATAAACAATCCTCTCGAAACTTTCAGCAATGCTACCAGGCATATGGCCTAACGAATGAGTTAGAGGCACGCTATGCCATGGGCTGCATATCAGATCGGGTGAGTCTCTCTCTCTCTCTCTCTCTCTCTCTCTCTCTCTCTCTCTCTCTCTCTCTCTCTCTCAACTCAAACCGTACTTAGAACACGTATATGCCCAAACACACAAAACTTCTACTATTGATATTTTCAATACCTGAAGAAAGTTTGTCTTTCTAGTATAACAATTTACTGCGCAGCTTGAGATAATGCGAATATTGCATTATGAAGTCATTGACATTAACATTCCACTCCATAATTTCTTATTTTGCACAGATTTAAATTCCTAAAGAAGTGAGTTCTGTTACGTATAGGCTCGTACAAATGTAACAGAAGAAAAGAGTGAAGTCAACAAGCTTTGTATATTTTAACAAAATAATTTATTTCCCTAGAAAACAATGTAAAAATTGGTAAATAGGACTTACAGTTTGTGAATATAATCCAATATTTGATACTAAGAATGAAAACACAAGTCCTATCACTAAATAGTTCTATTAGAATTCAGATTCGAATCTCGACGACGTACAAATATGGAAGGCGATGACGTCAGATGTGGTCCAATGTACGAATATCAACAATTCCTCAATTGAATCACAGTTTTTGTTTCCGAATAATTCCAGAATAAATTTCCATGAATATCTTTCAGAACTTTTTATAAGAAAGTCAACTTGTTGAGTTTCCAGGAGAATAAATTATTAAATCCAAAAATCAGATGAAAACAAACAATCTGGCAACAAATAAAAAGAAACACCTTGTTCCTTCAAGATGTTAAAACGACTCTCCCAGAAGAATATTAAGAATGCGTATTTAAACCCCCAAAACATCATTTCAAGTCTCGCGAGATGGGTCATGTGGTCTCTTACTACAAGAAATCCATCACGTACGCCAGTGTAACCCCACTTAAAAACCAATCATAAATAAACGTTGCTTACACATGGTGATCACGCAAGGAAAGTGTGGCCCTGATACTGACCAATCATTTTAACTGCCTGTTTACGTTCTTGCCAGCCCAAGACGAACTAGGTTAACTAAAAATAATTCTCATGTAACACTTTTACGTCTTAAATAAATAACATTTAGTAAAAGAAAATATCTAATTACTGAAAAAGAATTTTGAATCCTTTCAATAATCATTACAATAAAATGTAACGAAACAAAAATAAAATAAAAAGAATTTTAAAACTAACACACAAGCAATTTAATTACATATACGTAACAGTTCCTACATACGACCTGCGCAATCATAAGCTTTGGAATGAAAATCCTTGTGAGGAATGCTTATCTTCATCTAAACTGCGACTTTTTGAAGCATTTAATATGTACTAGATATCGAGTGTATCTAGCTCAGTTTAATCCCGACAGTTAACTCCCAGTGTTAGAAAGTAAAAATATGTACCACATGTTTGGGGAAATCAAAATTAGACAAATTTAGTTGGCCAGGTTTATTTCACATTTAGCCTACAGAAGGCAAATATAAGTACGTACATCTCCCTTCAAGTTTATGTGTAGGAAAATTCGTTTTTCAGAACAGAGACAGGCAATAAAACCTAATTTCAGCTACTTTACATGCAATTGTTCTAGCTTTCAGTCTAGATTTAAACAGGGGCAGAATAATCCGAATTGATATATTATAAAAGCATCAGCGACACTGATAGAGAATTTTATTTTCGATCGTATGATATGAGAAAAAGCTCCATTGTTTGGCAGTTTTCATTGCAAAGATTGAACCTCAAGCAGGCGACATACGTATCAAAAAGTGACTTTTTTAAAATGGTGGAACGTAACCTAAACTTATCTTGGTGCTATGAAATCTAGTTAAGACTGGATGAAAATGCACTGTACAGTACGCGTGCCACATTGCACGCCAAGAAGTTTTGTATGGCACGCGAAGGGCAGCCAAAAATCTCGATTTTAACAGTGTTATTCTCTTACTCGTTGCACGCTCTCGTTCATTTTATAATTAATCCGGAAAAAAGTGGCACGCTATGTAAAATAGGTTGCCGACCCCTGACTTATCGGCTGAACCTTTAACCTGCCATTCGTTATGTGATCAGAGAGTAGGCTCGATCGTCTTATATTGCATGTGCAATATTATTAACCCGGGCGGTATAACGGAATCTTACAACGATTACTACTAAGCTGAACTGTTTCCCTTTAACAAGACCGTCGCATTCCATCTTGTTATGGTGGCTATTGAAACAAGTACCCTCTGCACTCGCTTGGAAGTTTGGTCTAACTGCATACAACAAATATCTTTACCTATCGTCGCATAAATGACGGCAAATCAGGGTCTGTGCTGCTTGTTCTATTGATTAGTCCTAACGAATTGCAAAGACCCAAACCTGCCTTATCATTATGCAGCGATAGTGAGGAAAATATATAGTATCCAGTTGGATTCGACTTCTACGCTAGACGGCAATAACTGTGCATGTAGGATTACAAAATGATCAACTAAAATGTGAAGATAAAGAAATTGTACGTCAGTTTATGTGTATCAGTGAAAATTATATTGTTACATTATCTATAATTAAATTTTTCTTTCGTCATTACGATTTAGAGCAGTCTGATTGTCCAGGTCCTTTTGAACTTTTTGGGTTCACACCTATACTAATCCAATTTATTTTAAGCCACGCCCACATGCACTAGTATTCTCTATATATACTCAGTGAATGAGGACTATATTTAGAATATAGGATCACTCAGATCCAGACTTCTAACGCACGATTTTAATTATGAACCAAATATTTGACCTTTTTTCAAATAAATGAGAAATCTTTGCTAATGCTACAAATACAATTTACTTTCAATGAGTAAATAATCATCGTCTGCTTACATATCTTGATGTGAATACATGACGGTTCTGTGCGCTTATGTATTAATGTATGATATGAAATTTATGTACCGTTACAATATGGAAATATGAAATTTGCTCTATATAATGAAATAAAATAAGGGGAAAAGAAACGAGAAAACAAAATAATGTGGACATAGGGGATCGAACCCACGAGCGTCGCGTTTATTACTAAGTTTAAACCATCTGAGCTCTGCAGCTTGTTGACAGAGGTGGTATTAGATAATGCATAAAAACCAGTATAGTCTGTCTAGAGAGTTTGTGTATACACTGTCATTTTAGCATTGACTGTTTAGTATGAAACATATTAGACTTACATTAGACACTGTTAGCATCTAACATCTTTCAGCTGACCAGAGTTGTGTATCAGCGTCAGCCAGCGACTTTTTCTCTGATTGGCTGTGTGTATATATATATATATATATATATATATATATATATATATATATATATATATATATATATATATATATATATATATATATATATATATGTAATGAGATTCACTGTTCTACGCCTTATTAAATGAAAGTCAAAATATAATTAAATAAAAGAATGATATTAAGCAATGAGTTTCTTTAACTATGTATGGTGCTGAATTTAATTTTAAGGACTGACTGTTAAATTTTTTAATTAATAGAAGTATGAACCGAAATATGCTGCGCAAACTTTGTAAGATTGGCTTCGTGGATCATACACTTTGTAATGCGTTTGTTTGGTCATACTTCGTTGAATTTAAGAAAAATAAACAGTCAATCCTTATATAT
>JAECUM010010951.1:0-72103 GCA_016617855.1 Megalonaias nervosa | reverse complement strand
TATATATATATATATATATATATATATATCAGATAGATAGATAACTGCTCCATCAATCAAGGTTTTAACTAATGCTTACTTAATGGAGCAGTAATAAAAGGCTGTAAAGTA
This sequence comes from Megalonaias nervosa, assembly GCA_016617855.1. NCBI lineage: Eukaryota > Metazoa > Mollusca > Bivalvia > Unionida > Unionidae > Megalonaias > Megalonaias nervosa. The sequence goes on along the minus strand of JAECUM010010951.1, from coordinate 71,992 downwards.
CACGTTGTATGAGTCCATTAAGGGTAAATCAATTACGACGTCAAGGTTTTATTTGAACTGTATCCAAGAAAAATACATGACATTTTGTAGTTCTATCGGAATTTAATACAAATAAACTTGTGTATGTAATACATGATCTACCAGCACTTATTCTCTATTTTAGCATTTACAGTATTTCTGGTTTGCTTTGCGCTGCGCTTAATATTAATATTATTATTATTTTGTTTAAATGATATTAGCTTGAAAGAATATTTCAATGGAGCAAATTTATAAAACCTCAGTCAGTTTAGATCTGTCTCTTTAGGCTTGCAACGTGATGTATACATCAGGTGATCCCAGCCTTGGTCATCCGAGTCCTCTATCTAGGCCCGGACGAGATGTAAGCGAGATCTATGAGCGAAATCATTTGAAGAGAGACATGGGTGATATATCCTTCAAGCGTCAGGTTAGACCTGACGGCAGCCCGATGTTCACGCTGACATCATGCGAATACTGCTGTAATAATAGCTACTGCAACAAAAACGAATGTGTTAACGGTTTGTATATTTCACTTTTTTACTCTTTATTTTTCCGTATCAAGCATTACATAAGGCCTCATACATTATTAAGACTGAGGTGATGGAATATATTCTGAAAAACACGATTAATTTCAGTTAGCATGTTATGTAATGGCAAGGAGACATGTAGAATATTAAAGCTTCTTGTCCAAATAAAAAGTCAGATGACGTGTTTCAAAAAGACAGGACACATACTGGTGTATATACTAAGACACTATAGTAAGAATGTTACCAATGAGACACTTCTGTGCCTCCGTCTTTGTGTCTCAAATAATTTCAGAGTTAATTTTCTGTTTCATCTTCAGGATTTGTCAGGACTGCTCCACCGACTACCCATACGACAACACTTGCTCCGACGACTCCAAAGACAACACAGGCACTAACTACAATACATCACACAAATGCGCCAACGACCCAAGCACCTATACCTACTACGCATGCGCCAATAACTCCAGCACCCACATCAGCATCCACAACACACATACTTACTACGCATGCGCCAACGACCCATGCACCTACAACAGCACTCACAACACCAAAACCTACTACACATGCGCCAATAACTCCAGCACCCACATTGGCATTCACAACACAAAAACTTACTACGCATGCGCCAACGACCCATGCACCTACAATAGTGCTCACAACACCAAAACCTACTACACATGCGCCAATAACTCCAGCACCCACAATGGCATTCACAACACAAAAACTTACTACGCATGCGCCGACAACTCCAGCACCCACAACAACATCTACAACACATAAACCTACTACGCCTGCACCAACAACACAATCTCCAACAACCAAGCCTACCACCCCAGGTTAGTAATTAATTGTTTTATGAACTTATATAACGTTTGGTTTCTATTTTATAATGTATCCAATATAAACGTTAATACATTCAACGGTGGTCAAAGAAGATTTATCCACGACTAGGGGGGTGCAAGTAGAGCAGGAATGAGAATATATAAAATACCCAATGAGCGAACCTTGAACATCAAACAAGGGAATCAACCTTGCACTTCAAAACAAGGGAATCAACCTTGTACTTCAAACAAGGGAATCAACCTTGACGTTTTGGAACATGTGCCTTGCAATTATTTAGTGTAAACACAAATTGCTCATCACAGATAAAGGAAGTCCACTGGAAATGAATGTTTGCAATTAAGTCAGTCGCAACTTTTAACACACACATTACATGTATATGATTTAATCCCGCATTTCAGTTGCAAAGGCAGATTTTAAAACATTCAAAAGGACATTCAAACGTACACGAAAAGTGTGTCACAAGGGTTTTCACTCACATGCTGTAAGAACAGTCACGAGTCATCCGTCCATCAACATATTTGATTATTTCAGCTTAAGAAAATCAAGCATAAAAAATCCAAGAACAAAAAGGTCCATTACTTTTGACCAATTAAGAAAACAAGAAGAATAGCATGACATCAAGGCATTTCAGCTTTATATAAACTTTGCCTCACTTGATCGATATGGCCATCGTTTTTTTTTTTTTTTTTTTCTCTCCACTTTCTGAGATGAGTGTGCAACATTTTTTCTATTGAAGCGCTACATTTCACAGCACAGTTGCCTTTTTCAAGTGTAGGTCTCTGCCTCTGTAACTGACTCTTATATTATGAAAAGAATGCGCTGGCTCCAACTACCCATCAATCATGGTCATATGGTTCTATGTGGACTATGTCCCTTCGTCGATTGATGATAATAATAATAATAATAATGAGGACTTTGTATAGCGCCTAATCTTTAGAAGCTCTAAGCGTTTTACAACATTTGACAACACTTAAAAAAACATATATAATGATATGATTACAAAAATAAAAACAATCACCACGAAATTAGAAAACAGAAAACATGCTGTAAATATTTAAGGTAAGGAAACATTATTAGGTCTTTAAAAGTCTGTTCTTGCAGTTGAAATAGGTGAGTTTTAAGAGCCTTCTTGAATGAGATCACTGTGTCTTTGTGTCTAAGTTCAGTGTTGCTGGGCCCTGGTATGCAAAAGAACGTTGTCCATCAGATTTCGTTTTCATAGTGGGAATAATGAGGATACGAGTGTCAGAAGAGGAGCTTAAGTATCTTGCTGGTGTGTACACATGGGTGAGGTCAGATAGGTATGTTGGACTGGAGCCCGTCAGTAAAACGTAGCACAGAGAACAAATTTTGTATTTAATTCTGGATCGTATGGATAGCCAGTGTAGGGTACAGAGCAGGGGGAAGGCGTGCTCTGATCGTGGTACTCTATGGATGATCCGAGAAGCTGTGTTTTGAACTTTTTGAAGTTTTTGGAGTAGATATTGAGACGAACCAGACAGAATTGAGTTACAATAGTCCAGTCTTGAAAGTACTAAAGAACACACAAGTGTTGAAGTGGCATCAAATGAAAGATACTTGCGAATGGAGCTGATGCGTCTCAGCTCAAGATATGCAGCCTTGCATATGTTCATGACATGTTGGTGCAATGAGAGAGTACTGTCGGGAGTAACACCTAGGTTTCGTACTGACTGTGTGAATTTAATGTTGGTGTTGCTGATATTTATTGTCTAAGGTAAAGGATGTGAATGAGAAAGTCTTTATGTTGTAATCAGAATAGCTTCAGTTTTATCATCATTCATCTGCAGCTTGTTACATGTCATCCATGATTTCACATCGGAAATGCACTTCTCTACGCCTTGGATGGTAGCTTCAACTTCAGTACCCAGGCTAGATTTGTATATTTGGGTATCATCAGCATACAGTTGGTGAGACACTGGATGATGATCTATGACACTTGAGAGTGGCTGAGTGTATAGAATGAAGAGAACAGGTCCAAGACCAGACCCCTGTGGAACACCACAACATAGATCAATGGGGCTGGAGTGTTTTCCATTTGCGGACACAATTTGTGTCCTGTTGACCAAGTAGGACTTGAACCATAGTAAGGCTGTATCGTGAATGCCAAATACATGCTGGAGACGGTGAAGTAATATATCATGGTCTATTGTGTCAAATGCTGCAGACAAGTCAAGGAGAGTGAGGACTGTAATCTTTCCGCTATCCAAAGCAGAGAGAAGGTCATTGACTACTTTCAGAAGAGTAGTTTCAGTACTGTGGCAGGGGCGATATGCAGGCTGTACATTGCTAAAAAGTCTGTTTGAATTCAGATGAGATACAAGTTGGGATAGAACAACTTTTTCTAAGATTTTTGACATGAATGGGAGATTAGAAACTGGACGATAGTTCTTTAAATCGTTATGGTCGAGTGTTGGTTTCTTCAGCAGAGGCTTTACAATGGCAGTTATGAAAAATGATGGGAATGCCCCGGATGAGAGAGAGGTATTAATAACATCAGTTAGTGAAGGCAATATTGGATCTAAGCACTCAATCAGCAGTGATGTCGGAATCGGATCAAGTTCACATGACTTTGGTGCACTCTTCATCACAATTGTACGTACTAAATACATAGAGACAGGTTCAAATGCTGCTAACAGTTGCCGCTGAAATTCTGTATCGCAACTGTATAGTGACGACGAATCAACTGAAATTGTGTTGTCAAGTTTATCTCTGATGGTTTGTACTTTGTCACGGAAGAAGTTTGCAAACAGGTCCGGAAGGTCGACTAGAGAGAAGGTAGTTGGAAGTGGTGTACATTTGTTCCTTGACATTAGCTTGTTAGTAATCTCGAATAGCTCTTTGCAGCTGGAACTTTCCGTGATCTTAGTACTGTAGTGGGCTGATTTCGCTGAATGGACTATGTTTGTGACATTCTTCTTAGCGGCTTCGTAGATTTGCTTATGAATAGTGAGTCTGGTGGAAGTCCAAAGCCTCTCAGCTTTCCGGCGGTCTCTTTTAGTAGTGCGAAGCTGGTCCCTAACACTGCCATACCACGGAGAACACTTTTGAATTGATACTCTGCACTTAGTTGCTGGGGCATGTTTGTCAAACAATGAATGCAGGCAGTTATCGAGTTGTTCTGCTGTAGGATTAAGCAAGTTGTTAGGTTTGCTTGGATGTCATACATTAGTTGGGTTCTGTTTATCATACGGAGGTTTCTCTTAGTAGCAAATAAAGGTGGAGGGTTAGGGACTGATACGTCAAGATGGCATATAATGCAGAGGTGATCTGATGCATGTTCGTGGGACACTAGGGAGGACTGTAGAATATTATCATCAGGTCTATAAAGAATCCAGTCTAAAATGTGACCATGTTTATGGGTTGGTCGGCTAACTGATTGTTTGAGGTTGAAAACGGGAATGGAATCTAGGAGTTTTGATGTGCATGGATTTCCAGGACAGTCAAAGTGAAAGTTGAAATCTCCAAGAATAATAATGATCAGAAATAGTATCTTCTCTACATGATTCCAAAGAAAATTTTTTTTTTTTTGGTTAACTTCCCAGACATAAAAGGTAAGAGTTCTTGATAGCATGTTCACATTCTCTTCGTCATAGCGATACATTCCATCGTGGGAATGGAAAAAGTTGCTAAATTTCTGACCGAATACAAACACGTGTTCGATACTGTAAAGAAGCGAAGAGAACTCTGCGGAGTGTAGATACAATTAATATGTAGCAAATCAAACTAATAGCATATATCTAAATTTGAAAACAAACACGAAGTTATTCTCCTTAATTACTAATTATATTTTCATAAAATTCATGGAATTTTAATATTACTGAACAATACATAAATAGTCAAAAACCCTATTAATCAAACAGTGGTCGAGATAGGACTAAGATTTGCTAGGAACCATGTATATCTGAAAAATACTCAACTCGTTGTGCAAGAATTCAGATTAATACACAATTTCCAATGTTAGACGATAATGCCGACAAATCAAGGTTGATAACTTTCAATGTGTGAAGAATTAAGTTCCAAAAGTATTTACCTCAAAACATGAAGTAGGCATCGAGAACCTTTGACAATAACAAAACAAACAAGAATTCCTATGTAAGCTTCATATTCTTTGTTGCTGTAAATAAAACTGAATAATTATAGATCATAATTTACAACTACTGCACATAGTAAGTGTACACGTGAATTGCAATTATTCAGAATTTCACAGATATGACATCGACACGATGGCAAAAATAGTTTTGAACACTTATCATCATTATGATGATAAAACCCACGAGAAATGAACGTAAAATAAAAAAAAAGCAACCAATGTTGCCATTTTGCAAGCAATAAGATAATATCAAACATATAATGAAGAGAAAAGAACTCTTCGCAATTCCGACTCAGTTATCCTCTTTGTGTCTGCATCACGAAAGCAGCTTGTGTCGAGTTCACTGTCCCAAATCTGCCGCACCTCACCGAAAATGGACTTGCGAACAGGTGGCTAGCGTAACCCTTGTTACCAGAAAAGATGCTATCACATAACGCATTTCTAAGTCTAGGCAAAAGAAAGGCACGTTGTTACGAGACAGAGCGCACACTTCACTTTACATTACATAAAGGATGTTATCTGATTTGATTGACATAATGGAAAAAAGAATAAGCTGACTGATTTTCTGTACTCTAATGAAATGTTAAATGTTCCTTGTTGACAAGGTAAATGAGAGAGAGAGAGAGAGAGAGAGAGAGAGAGAGAGAGAGAGAGAGAGAGAGAAGTTATCTGTATCCTAACAGGTGTTATGTAACCTCAGCTGATATAGAGGAACAGGACAGTGGGTTTACTATCTGATTTTCTTTTTGTACTTAAAGAGACAATTCTTTACAGTCCATAAGCCTATTCTATTATATGAAACACTGCAGCAAATTCAGTCGTAACACTTGTACGAAATCTCGGACAACGTTAGATACTAGTAAAGTACCTAAGTATATGTAAACAATGCCATTACAACGTTACGTGATTTTTTCCTAATGTTTTGTTTTGAGCGCGCCGTCCCTGTCAGGAGTGTAGTAGGTTCAATAAATCTAGAAATATATACTGACTCTCATATTTGCATATGTATATAACATTATATTAGATGTTGACCACATCGTAGTTTGCGACGATGTGTCAATATTCTCTCATATTTGGTGAGTTCTTTCATATAGATCTTCGATTGTCAACCCTACATAAGAATGATTCAGTTGCCTGTCAGGATAACATTTGTGACTTCCGTGCCATGGATAACTATCAAATTAGCACGCTATCAGTGGGATTTCGAAATCATAATCCTCGACGGAGTGAGAACCGATCTTCATTCTACACTGCTTCTGGCATTGGTATCCATCTGTCTTGAGTCTGGACAAGTAGCATAACCAACGCTAAGCCCATGTCGCATACAGACAACCGACTGATAAATACGTTTGAAACTACACACAATCTAGGGTGTTCTCTGGCCTAAAATTATTGCAGTACACCAATCAACAAACTTTGATCATGGCAAACGCTTCGTCCAATGGATCAATACCTCCATTCTAGAGGAATAACTCACAACGTTCCTTCACAACCTAAAATTCTTTCAGTAAACCAATCAACAAACTTTGACAATGTCATGAGTTTCATCCAATGGATCGATACATCCATGCTAGAGGAATACCTCAATGTTCTTCACACCATCGTTGTAGACTGTCGTCATCAGACAGACAATGCTTTAGCATTTCTTCCTGCAAATCATAAGGATCCGAGGAATAATCTTGCTAACATGCATTGAAACTTTCCATCTGCTCTGCTCTTAAAAACATTTGGGTCGTACTAGTGTCCTACAGACACAAGAGGTAGCAAATGAAGAAATCGCCTGTCCACTTTTAAGTCATTCCAAACCTTTTTCGCATTTTACTGAACGACATACACATAGATATTAAAAGGTGTATCATGATATCTTTAAACTGTAACGTTTTCCATTTTCATGCAAATGATCTTGAGGAAATTCGGTTCCCTTTTCGAAAAAAAAAAAAAAAAGAGATCTTTCTAAAGAAACTGCCCATCGCATTCTGATATGTTGTTAACGATCACTATGGTGATAGTTGTCGATATGATCTAAATCTTCTGCGCTCCAGTTTTCCATGAGTTCGAGATTGCATGCTGGTTCATTTATTTTCAATGGTTGTGCAGATAACAAAAGATATATATATATATATATATATATATATATATATATATATATATATATATATATATATATATATATATATATATACCTCGAAAGAGAGGGATATAAATATGCTTGACTCTGTCTGCAACTAATCTTGTGCAAAATTATTTTTTAGTATTATTTGCAAAAGATTAGTTGCAGACAGAGTCAATCTGTTCAGGGACACTACATTTGACGGAAATTGGCAAAGTTTACATTGACTTTGATGCCTTTTAGTCCAGATTTTCTGTTAGTTGCTTTACTTTTGACCTATTGGTCAGTATTGATCAGTACTTCAATTTTTACTGCAGTATTTACTAAGAACAAGAATTTTCTAGACGTCGTGAAATTATACATTTCCAGGTCCTGTATTCTCAAGGTAAGGTCCTATATTATGAAGTATAGTCCCTCTGTGTTGAAGGACACGTTATATATTAAAAAGGATAGACCATCTATTTTAAGGACATGTCCTATATTATCAATGACTATCCCTCTAATTTCAAGGACAGGTCCTATATTTTGAAGGACAGACCATCTATTATCAAGGGAAAGCCGTATATTATCAAGTGTAAAATCTGCAAAAGGGTTCATTTTTGTTTAGTAGAATAATCCTAGTTTTCCTGATACATTGGCGTGAGAGCATCGACGTTTGGACACGATATATTTCATGTTCTTGTAAAATAACAACGTTCAGGATTTTTCCCCTTATAAATAAATACCCTATATTCAGTGTCGAACCTGTTTGGAAACGGAATATCAAAACAATAGTTCATGGTTTCGAAGACAGATTGCGGAGATCAAAACTGAAATCGAAACCTGGACTTTCACATTGAGCAAGTGTCCATATTGATCTTCAACCACTCGCTCTCTGGAAGCTCGGAAAATATTTACATGACAGGACTTGGTCTTTGGCAAACATTGCATAATTAACAATGCGTTCAATTTCTTCTGAGGATGAGTGTTATTTGCAAAAGATTAGTTACAGACAGAGTCAAGGATATGCATCTGTTCTGCCAAAACCTAGACGGTGAACACAATATTATGTGTCAGCAAATAACAGATTCAGCAGACATAGCAGTCTCAAACTAGCTTTTCTGTCAGGACGATGACACTCTACTTGACATTCAGTTGGTTAAGGGAGTGGAAAACGTCGTCTTTTTAGATGACCGTATACGGCAAAAATCCTTGTGTTTGGCACCAGAATGATTGGAGCTGATGTACAGAATAGTCAATGAACCTGAACACGACATCTACCAATATATTTGTATATTACATTAACTCGAAAGACCCATTTAATGTCTGACCACATTACATGTTATTTACAACTCGTAGTGTTGCGAAGAAGAGATAACGAAATAGGTCCTTTTAAAAGGTCCTTGCCAAATGTAAATAATACAAATTCGTCCAATATGTTTTTAGTATGTTATTCTTGATCATGCTTCCTTTTATATTTTCCTTTCCTGTGGGTTTTCTCGCTCGTGTGAATTTATATGGATACGTTTGTCATACCTTCTATTTCTATGATATTTTTCTCCTCTATCCCTATATTTGCTTACTTTCACAAATCACATATGTTAATAGACACACGCATACATCCATCCGTCCATCCATACATGCACCCATACATACCTACATAATACATAATACATACATACATACATACACGAAATAATGGATGAAATACAGCGTTCTTTTTTTCGTTGTCAGCCCATCTGACTTGCCTTGAGTGTTCTTACAGCAGTCACGAGATTGAATGTAATCATACCAGTGTTTGTAATTCCGGCGAGGTAAACTATTATTATTATTATTATTATTATCATTATTATTATTATTATTATTATTATTAAAATACAATATCCATTGTATGAATAGAATTTATCCATTCTTTTCATTCAGCCAGACCTCTTTAGCTAGTTTACTTTTGTTCTTTATACCAGTATCGTTTACCAGGTAAACCTATTTTCCGGATAAAACGTGTTTTCAGGGAACAAAGATAATGAACTTTTGTCCTGTAGATGATTATGATAATGATGATGATAATGGGTGTAATATTATTAGTAGTAGTAGGAGTAGTAGTAGCATTAGTAGTAATAGCAGTATAAAGTCCCACGTTTTGTGGGATACAGATTTTGAAAGGCGATTTCGTGCTTGCTTCAAATGGCGGATTTAAAGATCGAAAGGAAATATGAATCTTCTGTTGAAAGCAATATGACCTCTTCATCAACCTATGAATTATATAAGTATCAACAAAAATACCATTTATCCCTAAACCACAAAACGTTATACCAACATAAACAAATCAGCATTTTAATTGTTGTCATTATTATTATTGCTCATGTTGTCGTTATTGCTGATTCTGCTGTTTAATTGAAGCTATAATTTTTCCTCGTGCTGCCGTTGTCTTCTCGCCTTGATTAGCTACATCTTCTTCTTCTTCTTCGTTCCACTCGAAGATGATGAATCAAGATTTGCACCTGCATCAGCAGTAGCAGTAGTAGTAGTAGTTGTTGCTGTTGTTGGTGGTGTTTTTCTTATTATTTTGAAGTAGTTGCTGTTCTTGTTATAGTTAATGTTCTTGTTGTAATAGTAGTAGGGCTTGTTGTTGACCGTGTTGTTGTTATTTTGTGGTGGTAGTAGCTATAGTGGTTGTAGGTCTTGTGGTTGTAGTTCATGTAGTAATAGTAGGAGTGGCAGCTATTTGTATCTGGATTAATTTGAGAATTTAAATTATTCTGAAGACTGTTACAAGTCAAGACACTATGAAACCTCCAAATGGATATTATATCGTTATTTGGGTTTTATTACGTGCTGAGAGAAGACTGCAAAGACAATTAAAAAATTGAATGAAATTGCATGAATACATTTGTAGAGTATCCTAATAATGCAGCAGTGCGGCTAAATATGAAATATTATTAAGAGGTAATACCCGCCTTTGTCTGCATACAACAGAAATCTTAACTTATTTGTTTCTTAGGTTTGTTTCCTTGGACGTTTGGACGCAACAGAATTGAATAACAATTATTGTTTTTACAACACGGGATGCATGCAGAAAACGGCAAGTATCTAAAGATAGTAATATATGCATTCATACTTACCTACCTACCTAAATACATACGTACATACATACGTACGTACGTACGTATGTACATATATCGAGCATGCATGCATGCATGCATACATGCTCGATACATATATCGAGCATGTATGCATGCATACATGCATGCTCGATACATATATCGAGCATGTATGCATGCATGCATACATACATACATACATACATACATACATACATACATCGAGCATGCATGCATACATACTTAAATACATACATTCATACATACACCCGTACGTACGTACATACATACATACATACATACATACATACATACATACATGCTATATCTACAAAGACAAGGCCAGAGTAATATCATATTCATGGAATTTTGATTATACAATGCATTCATATAACGATCCATATATTTTAATTCATGTATTTATATAGCAACATCTGATTCAATGATAGATACACATAAGTGTAGTATCACGTCTGAAAACTATTCTTAGTAATTGCAGTTAGGCATAGTTTCGGAATCCATAAGGGAAATGAAAATAATGACCAACTGTACCATTGACTCATATATGTTATACCATTATTTTAGAAAAATATATCGAACAACATGTCACCAAACATCTTTTCAAATATTCAAACAAATACAAACTCTTCCATAATTCACAGTTTTCTGACAAAGTATTCGTGTCAAACTGACTTGACGAAAGGCATTGACCAAGGCGACTAGCCATTTTGAGTGGATAAATCTTTGTTTTAAAAACCATTCGATTTAGGTCACCATTCGCTGCTCATCAAGAAAATATCAGCCTTTAGGTTTTCTTCAAACTCATTTTCTTGTCTCGAGTCGTACCTCGCTAAGAGAGCACAGCACTTCTGTGCATGAGGAAAGGATCTTCTGATTTGGACCATATCATTAGTGGCGTTCTCCAATGCTCAATTTACAGCCTCTCCTTTTTCTACTGTTAATAAACGATTTACCTATGTATTGAGTGCACTCGAGCACTGGTCTCTTCGCAGACGATAGTACACTACAACATTTGATAAATATCTCAGCTCCAGCGAACACAAACTTTAAATTTGATTAAGTCGTTCTCAACGTCTTTTCTATTTGGTGTTAAAAACATTGCATATGAATGTATCAAAAACGACCTGTGCTACAATCAGACCAATACGGCTCCTAACTACTGACATAGACTTGCTTCTCACTCTTAGGATCATATTTGCTACGGTTATGAAGCAAAAGCGAATATTCGTGGTGTCTACACCGATGAACTCCTTTGCTGGAATTAACGTAGTGATCACCTAATAATCACCAAAAGCCGTATCTATTAGTATTCGTGTCCAAATATTCTTCTGCCCAAGTCACTTGAACTTTTCTTTTTTTTGATGTATAATTCTCTGTTAGACTACGGATGTACGATCTGAGAAAACATATCAAAATATAATGTGTCCAGGATTGATAATTTCCAGAGTTCTCAGACTTCATATTGCAACTCTCACTAATATGTTGTTCTGATGTATACCACGTAAATGCAATCTGCGATTTGAAGGAATCATGACATACAAGTCTCTAAACGACCTTTCTCCAGATCGTATATCCGAACATAACGAACTAAGATCGTCAAGTACTGAACGGAATCTTACGTTACCAGTAATCATAAACTTTAGACTTCGAGGTCCACAGAGTATTTTAAACTCCTTTACTGTATCAGCATATGCATTTTGCTGTTTCTTACCCCGTTGATATGTAATTCAAACTTCCTTATTTCATTTAAAACTTCATTAGACAATTAGAAATTTTCGTTGGAGCAAATTGTTCAGCTGCAGAAGAACTTTAATATTGTGTCAAGATCTAATAAGACAGTGTGTAAAGTGTGCAAGTAAACAATGCATGAGTGTTCTTTTAGATTATTGTTTGTGATTTCAAAAGTCTCATTTTCGTCTCTTTCTACGCATGCGCGTAAGTGCGGGTGGTTTTATTATAAAATACGTTTACGTTCGTATATGGCAATATACAACGGAAATTGTCAAATAAAATCTATATATCAACTCACACATTTGTGAAAAATTAAAATGATTTGGGCCAAGTTTGATTTTGACCTAACTAGGCAAGTACTTCATGTCTACGACTTTTTCATTATGAATATATGAAGTTGTCACGGTGCAGTATTCACACAATGTTGATTCTGTTCTTGACGGTGAAACAATCACGAGAAAATGCTGGTTTGGACTGTAATTGGTGCTAACTGAAAATATATAAAGTCAAGCTAAAAATTGAAAATGTGATGGGCGTTTATTCTTGGTAAGGGTGTTTGGAAAGTTGTCAAAATTATATTTGTTATCAATCACCCTTCCATCAATATTGTCTACTATGTGAAATATACAGCTGTCCATAAAAAATCGACTAAAATGACTGAATGAAACAAAACAAATAAACAGGCTTATTTAGATGGTCTTTTTACATCTCAGGAATGTGATGGATACCAGAAACAGCAGACCAGTCAGGGCAAAGTATCTGTGTATGGGGACAACTACGAATATTTCGAGTGTTGTGCTTCATCACTTTGCAACGAACATGCTGTAAGACCGGCGCCTGCGCACTGCAAACCTGTGCCACAGGTTACTACGCCTAAACATTAGATGTACCGGAAATAACAATTAGTCCGTTAATGAAATATTGGCTACTGCTACCTTTTAATGTTGTCTACTTTTCTACAAAGAATGAATAGCAAAGTAATCAAATTATCTCTTTAAAAACCATTTATGGAGAATTATGTAGGAATGCCAAATATTGTTCCTGTAATTACCACTTTGAAAAAAAAAAAATCATTGACCTGAACTGACCTCGTGGAAATACGATAACAGCGACATACTTGCTGCTTAACTATTTCATTCAAACATTTTTGAAGCGATTTATGTAGTGACTGATACCTAACCTTTAACTAGATGGTGCCTGATTCCGCAGATTTTAACAACTAATGTCAGTGTTAGACGGAATTAAAATTGTATCCTTTACGTAACAAAAGCTACATTGGTATAAATTTCCTATCAAGCATATTTACGTTTTTACTTACACCAAGCTAGCGATTGGATTCGCTGGCAATTTATTGTGACGGGAAGTTTATCGACAGGTCGATCGAGTTGTCAGTTTGGATGTAGTCTTAGTTACCCAATAAACCTGAAACTGAAACTGAATTCTTCCTCTAACACGGACCAGGATATGCGATAAGTGCTTCAAAATATAAAAAATAATTAAAAATAGCGAATAAATGGCATAACAAGTCAAACACAACGACTTCATGACCCAACGACATTATCCAAAGACTATATACCGTAGATCAGTGAACCAATAAAGATTAAATTTTTCTAGTTTCCTATAAATCAGCCACAATCTACAAACTATGAAGTTGATAACGTACCACTGAGAATGTATGTTACGTCCCAATTTTCATGTGTGTTAGTTGTTGATAAATATTGTATACTTATTCAATGAAATAATACTTGAAATACCTCTTCACACAAACAATACTTAAAAAGTGTGTTGAAGTTCCGTAATTGTGCAAACATTTCAGTAGCAGGGAGCAACATGGGGACTTTTTTCACACTTGACCTAAACTTGGTTATCCAAGCAGCTCAGTTGAGGTCACATGGGTTTCAATGACCCACTATGCTTGAACACTGAGGCACATAAAGATAAGCCTAGGAAATTAACGTCACGTTCCACATAATTATACCAATGGTAACTTCCACATAATTATACCAATGGTAACTTCCACATAATTACATCATCAGAAACTTCCACATAATTATACCAATAGAAACTTCCACATAATGATATCAATGGAAACGTCCACATAATTATAACAATTGAAACTTCCATATAATTATAACAATGGAAACTTCCACATAATCATATTAATGCAAATTTCCACATAATTATACAAATGGAAACATCCACATGAAAATATTAATGGAAACCTCCTCTTAACTATAACAATGGAAACTTCTGTTATGTACACTTGCTTTGTAGCTTAGGCATATAAATATAAGCAAATAATATAACATCGCTTCAAACATGCATACACATACACACACACACACACAATATATATATATATATATATATATATATATATATATATATATATATATATATATATATATATATATATATATATATATATATTGTCACCTGGTTTTGTCACGCTTGATAATTAATGTAAAAGTGTCGATCGGAGATATCAACATTCATGTAAATGAGTTTTAAAACACAGGAGTTGATCCATGTCAATCGCGTCATATTTGTTACGTGGTTTAACATGGTAGCTTGCTGGCGTATGCATCATAGCATGGTATCAAAATACATGAAGAACATAAGCATTCTTAGTACAAACAACTAGTAGCACATGATTTAGTCATAAGTGTAAGCAATAGACAAATGTAATTGGTAAAACACCACAACACATTACATGTATTCCTGTGATAACTATAAATTACTCCTCCATATGACTATGAAAGTAAATGTAACTTTCTGGTGATATGGGTTGCGAAAGGAAAACTATCAATTTCCATTATATAAAATGCGGACAAACATTTAAATTATTGATAAGCTATTAAGAGAAATATCATTTTTTAGTTTCAATGTTTTGAACTTTTTCATGTTTTGGTAAAGGCTTGGAAATTGTAATAAAATTAAATTATTTTTCCAGTATCGGTTGATTAAATATTTATACCAATGTAATCTCGATGATCACACCAGTGTTAATTAATTACAATCTTTTATGTCTGCTGTTCTCGTGTGAAATCGTGTGGACATATTTCAAGGAATAATGACTAAAAAGGGAAAAATAATTTGAAGAAGACATTTTCTTTTTGCTTATCAATTAAGGGACACCAAATGGACTATGATTCACATACCGTGACATTTCAATAAATATCCTTGAAGCATATAGGTCCTTCCTAATTATCTGAAATTACACATTGCATGGATTAAAATACATGTGTTGGAGATGCAGTGGGTGAGAAATGCCATGATGTACTTCAATATGCTCAAGATGACAAGGTGAACTGCAAAATAGTACAGATGAATTGGCAAGCATAACACGATAAATTAAAAATAGTACAGATGACTTGGCAGGCATAACACGAGTAACTAAAAATAGTACAGATGACTTGGCAGGCATAACACGAGTAACTAAAAATAGTACAGATGACTTGGCAGGCATAACACGATGAACTACGAAATAGTACAGTTGACTTGACAGTCATAACACGATTAACTACAAAACAGTACAGATGACTTGGCAGGCATAACGCGATGAGCAACAAAATAGTACAGATGTGCATGGTAGGCATAACATTACTGGCATAGTATATAAAATATTAATCACCGAATGTGTGCGTGAACAACATGAAGTTGTGGAATTTGTTGCTATTTTTTCTATTTCCCATGTATTGTATATATTGAGTGTACATCATCACTATATTTGCCTTTGGGCACGCGGACGATTTGTCCAGCCCAACATCCCCTGCTGGTCTGTGGTTGTGGAATTGCCCCGACGTGTCCTCGCTGCGTGTCGTAAAAGGCGAATAAGTAGAGGCAACCTGTTTGCCGTGGGTTGCGTCCTTTGTCGGGGGGAGGAAAGGATCCTGGTAGTTGAGCAGAGGCTTTCCGATGTAATACATTGCTTTGGCCTCTACTTCTTCTAGACGGGTGGTAGGGATGGGCCCGGTCTCGACAAATCGGCTGGTCATGCCGAGCCCTAGGAAGCCTTTATTTCCTCGCTCACTGTCTTTATCTTTCTCCTTGCATCTCTCTTCATACCATCGTTGTCCCTGCAGTCTGTCCCTTTTCCAACTCTTGGAAGACTTCCTAGAAGGCGGTGGCTTAATGGGTTAATCAGGAGGTCGTTTTACCGACTGAGTATATCTTACGGGATGAATCAGGAGGTGATTTGCCTACTGAGTATAACATCTGTGTATCCATGACACTTGAAAAGTGTCCCCTTGTTGGGCTCCGTGGTGGGCGGGGAGAATGGGTGCTGAATTGTAACCAAACGAACATGGAGAATTCCCAAAAACATCAATACAAACGAACGAAAACTTTATCTGGCTCGGATGACGAACCATGTAGTATGGAGTCATTCCCACACTTCATGGTAATACAATCAAAAGATTCTTGCTTTACTCCTTCCGTTTGTTTTAGAAAATACCATTACTGGATCAATCGGCATGCCAAAAAGTGTAAACAAGTTAAAATCGGGCTGCCTTCTGGTTGAGTGTGAGCGACGAGGACAAACAGAAAATATTCAGAAAATGAACACTTTCTTTGATATTCCAATAACATCATTCTCTCAAACAACACTCAATACGTCCAAAGGCGTGATTCGCTGCCGTGACTTGGCTGGAGTCAGCGACACAGATATCATCGAAGTGCTGAAAAATGAAGGTGTCACTGCAGTCCGTAGAATACGTATTAAACGTAACAACTTTTTGCAAGACACCAACACCATTGTACTCACCTTCAACAAGCCAACAGTACCGAGAGTGGTCAAAGTTGGCATTTTGCAAGTTAAGGTCGAGATATACATACCGAACACACTTCGATGCTATAGGTGTCAGAAATATGGCCATCTTGAAGATAAAGACTCAAAAAGTCAAGTATGTGGCCGATGCGGAGACCATTCACATCGGGAATCCGAGTGTAGAGCTACTCCGCATTGCGTCAGCTGTGGCAAGGAGCACCAAGCCAATTCTAAGGATTGTGAAACATGGAAGAAAGAAAAGGAAATACAAAGGGTAAAGTAGACTTTTAACATTTCCTATCCAGAGGCCAGAAAGCTTTTACAGGATGCAACATCATTTCCTGGCCCAGCCTTCTTTACTGTAGTGACAAACAATCCCAAAACAACGAAGGACGCTAAAACTTAGACCAACGCACCCGATTCACCATCAAGTTCTAACACACCACATTACCAAGCACAGAAAACACGGTATCTACTCAAACAACTTTCAATAATACCCCACCACCGAAATCACCAAAGAGTAAAACAAGATCTCAAGGAAATGGGCAGCAAAAGGGGTCAGATGACACCATAAAACTCTATAATAGGTTTGGAGATATTGAGGACATGGATGCAGAAGAAGCTGCTCCATGTGCTCAAGGTGGCTCCAGACCTACCACCAAACATTCATCCCAGTACTTCCTTCACAGAAATAACCACATAGATAGCCCCCGCGAAATATCTAACCTAGCTCCACAATCTCCACTTTATACATATAATGAAGAACTTCATCATACAATGGAACTGTCGAGGACTTAAAGCCAACTATAAATTAATTTCCTCTGCTTATAAACGAACATCATCCTGCAGTACTATGCCTTCAGGAAACTGTCTTGAAAGATGCGGATAACATCACACTTAAAAACTACTCTCTTTTTAACACCTACTTTAAAAATGTTGACAGGGCCTCAGGAGGAGTTTCTGTTGTTGTGAACAATAGGGCCCATCATAGCGTCATCCCTTTAAACACAAATTTGCAAGCCATTGCTGTAAAAGTCACTCTACATCGAGTGATTACCTTTTGTTCTATTTACATACCACCAAACACCAACCTATCAAATGAATTAGACAAACTTGTTCAACAACTGCCTGTGCCATTTGTTCTACTCAGTGATTATAGTGCCCATAACATTTTATAGGGATCAAATCATATAAGTGACAGAGGCGAAAAAGTATAAGACTTCATTTCTAGACACGATTTGTGTCTTTATAGCACCAAAACTCCGACATACTTACATCCAGGAATGGGTACATGCACTTGTATCGATTTGACTAAATGCTCTCCTTCGCTGATTTTGGGCTATGATTGGAAGGTCGCTGATGAACTTCACAGCAGTGATCACTTTCCACTCTCTCTTGAAAATGTTCACTCTGCAATTGCTGATGCAATTCCACAATGGAATTTAAAGAAGGCTGACTGGGCCAAGTTTGAAACACTTTGTACAGCTAGGCTTACAGGGATACCGTTTCAAACGACAATGACCCTCTTCAATTTTTTACTTATGTCTTAATCGACATTGCAGAAGAATCCATTCCCAAGTCCTCACCGAACTGTTAAAGAACCCAAATACCGTGGTTCACCAAAGAATGTAAAGAAGCCATTAAACAACGCCGAGAAGCACTGAGAAATTGTAATAATCGTCCAACGCCCGAAACATTTAACTAAATACTGTATTGTTCGGGCCAAAGCTCGCCGCACGATTAAAGAAAGTAAAAGAGCATGATGGAAAAAATATGTTTCAACTTTAAATTCTCGTTCCTCTATAAAAAAATATTTGTGACACGATCCGCAAAATAAATGGAAAGGGAAAACACAATTCTTTCGACATCTGAAATTAAAACAACAACAATTTCAATTCCATGATATAGTTAATATACTTGCTGATAGTTTCTATAAAAGTTCCTCATCGTCTAAGTATTCAGAAGCCTTCCCAAGGTTAAAAAAATCAAAAAGAAAATACACGGTTGAAATTCACATCGAATAACTCAGAAAGTTATAATCAACCGTTTTCAATGTTGGAGTTTATGGAAGCTTTAAACAAGGCCCATGATACATCCGATGGGTCTGACGAAATACATTACCAGTTTTTTGAAACATCTATCAGAATCATCATTAACAGTTCTTCTGGAAACCTTAAATGATTTATGGATTACTGGTAATGTACCAAAAATTTGGAAAGAAGCAACAGTAATACCATTTCCCAAACCAGGTAAAGATAGCACAGATCCTACCAACTATCGTCCCACTGCTCTGACGAGCTGTGTGTGCAAAACAATGGAACGAATGACCAATTCTCGGCTTGTATGGTACTTGGAAACTAACAATTTAATATCTCCTTTTCAAAGTGGGTTTCGATATGGCCGTAGCACCAATGATCATCTGGTTAGACTGGAAACATTTATTCGCGACGCTTTTATCAAGAAGGAACATTTAGTAGCATTTTCTTTGATTTAGAAAAGCCCTATAACACGACATGGAAATACGGGATACTGAATGACCTGCACGATCGGGGTCTAAAAGGCCGTCTGCCATCTTTCATATCGAACTTTTTCTGAAACAGAGAATTCAAGGTACAAGTGGGCTCCACCCTCTCTGATATGTACGAGCAAGAGTTGGGTGTGACCCAAGGCAACATTATTTCTGTGACGCTTTTCAACATTAAAATTAATAGCATTACAAAGTGTTTGGCTCCTGGTGTGGATTGCTCCTTATATGTTGATGATTTTCTAATATCTTATCGATCAAAGCACATGCATACAATTGAAAGACAACTACAGCAAAATATCAACAAGATTCAAAATTGGGCCAATGATAAAGGTTTCAAATTATCGAAATCAAAAACGGTATGTATGCATTTCTGTTAGTTATGAGGACATCATGATGAACCTAAACTCCCGCTGGACGTAATACATATACCAGGGGTTGAGAAAACAAAGTTTTTAGGTATTATATTCGACAAAAAACTGACTTTTATTCCACACCTAAAGAACCTGAAAGCTAAATTTTTGAAAAATCTAGATCTACTTAAAGTAGTAGCGCACAATGACTGGGGTGCTGATAAAAAAGTCATCCTCAGTTTATATAGAACGTTTATTCGCTCCAAACTGGACTATGTTTGCGTTGTTTATGGTTCAGCTAGGAAGTCATACTTGAAGATGCTTGACCCAATTCATCATCAAGGAATAAGACTCGTTCTGCGATTATTTAAGATATCCCCATGTGAAAGCCTTCTCACTGAAGCGAACGAGCAACCTTCATCACATTGTAGAGAAATGCTTTCCATACAGTATGCTCTCAAATTAAGATCAAACCCACTGAACCCTGCGTTTTCAGCTGTTTTTCAACCCAAATACAAAACCTCATACGAAAATACACCAAACACCATACCTTCCTTTGGCATTAGAATATCAACGAGCCTTGACAGTATAAAAATTGATCTTTCTAAAATTCAGAAAACGTCCATCTCCGAAACACCTCCTTCGCTGCTTAAACAACCGAAAGTACTTTTTACGCTACACGATGAAAAAAGATCTGAGACAAACCCCTCCATCTTCCACAACTCTTATCATGAACTCCTCGCCGAATTTAAAAAATACACAAGAATTTATACTGATGGATCAAAGGATGAGGAAAAGGCTGCTGCAGCCTTCGTTAGTGGAAAACACACAACAAAAGTTCGCTTACCAAATGGTACATCGTTTTTTTCTTCAGCCGAAATCAGAGCAATAGACCTTGCTCTGCAATATATCGAAAGTAAATGTATTTTAAACAGCATTATCTTCTCCGACTCACTATCAGTACGTCAGTCACTACACAATAGAAAACTGGAAAACCCATTATTAAGCAATATTCTCATCAAAAATATTGAGTCGAGTACCTCCCACAATATAGTATACTGTTGGTTACCCAACCATATTAGTAGTAAAGGTAATGAAAAAGCAGATGACTCTGCTAAAATAGCCCTATCTCTAGACCGATCTGAATTTAAGATGCCGTATACTGATTTTAAACCTAGTATCAAAGAGTCTTTACATCAGAAGTGGCAGGCATCATGGAATGATGCAGTGAATAACAAATTTCATGCGATCAAGCCAACTCTAGGAGAATGGAATCCTTCCTACAGAGCCATCCGTAGGGAGGAGGTAGTCATTGCAAGAATTTGAATTGGTTAAACTTATATAACCCACTCCCACATGCTAAAAGGCGAAGACCCACCAGAGTGCGTTTCTTGCAATGAAACATTCACTGTTAAGCACTTTATGATGGAGTGTTTCGACCTCCAACCTACGCGCTATCAGTATTACAATGTGCATGACATGAAGGAACTTTTTGATACAATAAACGTCACTTCTATTATAGAATTCCTGTCTCTTGTATTTAAAAATTCCTGAAAGAAGTAAAAATGTATTCTAAGCTATAACTTTTATGCTATCACCTTGAGCATTTTTTATGTAATGTATATACCATCCTTTATATTCAATACCTTTTCATCTAAATCTTCATTAACATACACCATTTACAATACCCGTTGATCGGGAAGCTTTATATATTACTCTTATAATCTTATCGTTTTACTTTTAACTGTTTGGTTTTTATATCGCTGTCCGATACGAAACCCTTTATCACTTTTAAATGATGATACATATAACCTTTTGCATGGCGCTAAATAGCCTAACAGTGCTGGTGTGCCGTAAAATTACAATCAATGAATAAATCAATCAGTCCTGGCCAACGTGAAGAAAGATGGGATGTCGGCCCTCGTGAGAACCGCAGTATCAGGAATTTTGTCTTACCAGTTTATCTGCATAAATCCGTCGTATAAAACTCATGTGGATCGATAGTGTTGTCGGGAATATCTGATATAGACAGTCCACGTCTCGCTGGCATTCATGAGGGTGGTGAGCACGGTAGTACGGTACACTTTCATCTTGGTGGTAAGACTGATTCTTCTGCGATCCCACACATTCCCACATAGTCTCCCGAAGGCTGTGCTGGCTTTGGCAATTCTGATGTTGACTGCTCTTGTGAGGTTGCTGCCCAGATAAAGAAAATTGTCGACAGCCTGGAGTTTCTGACCCTTTACTGTCATGCTCGATTCACATTATGGCTTCCCAGAGGCAGGTTGGTACATGACGTCAGTCGTTCTGTGCTGATCGTAAGGTCGCAGTTGTCTCGTGCCTCAGCGAACCTGTCTGTGCTAGTCTGCATGTCTTATCCTGAGCCGGCATTGAGGACGCAGGCGTTCTTCAGCAAAGAGGAAGTCCCTGATGACAGTTTCCTTTGCCTTCGTGACTACCTGCAGTCAACTGGAGTTAAAAAATATCCCGTCATTCCTGTGTCTGAAATCACTGGTTTGGAACGCATCAGTGAGCACAGCAGTGAACAGCATGCTGAAAAGTGCGTGCACCAGAACACAGCCTTGTTTGACGCTATTTGTGACTTGGAAGGCATCTGAGGGTTCGCCGTCGTCCATTACGTGTGCCACCATGCCTTCGTGGAACTGGTAAAATACTGTGATGAACTTTTTCGGGCAGCCGAATTTTGCCATCATCTTCGAATCTCTGCTGACTGTGCAGAACACCTTGGTCAGGTGAACAAAATTTGTTTAGAGGTCTCTGTGATGCTTCTTGCATTTCAACTGGGGTTGTCATGCAGCAAATATCATGTCGATTGGCCCATGGTCTGCGCGGAAACCACACTGGCTTTCTTGTAGTTGACCCTGCTCAAGATGGTGAATAAGACGATTGAGTTTACGCGAGAAAGTATTTTGCCAGCGATTGACAGGAGGAAGATTTTACACATCTATAAATAAAGTATGATTCGTGTGATCAGCTTATAGGATTTGTAGCAAACTTATGAATAATGTTTCATACACACGTAGGATATGTACAGATATATTTTATTTTCACACATATAGTGCTACTGAATAATGATATATGTAATTCGCGGAGTCCATTTGACGACCATGACATATTTCCAGTTCCACAGCTCTCGTCGAATGGCCAAGAAGTCACAACGCATGACTCCCAGTCTGCCGAAAATCCCTCTAGAGCCTCGGTAATCCTTGCAGACCCATTGGTCCGGCAGTCGTGATTCCTCATCGTGAGTAAATCAATCCTCTTCTCCGAACCAACGTCACCATCGACAGCAGACAATAGGATAAACCAAGCTCCACACAGTTCTCTTACTCACGATCCTAAAATAAGCAAATAGTATAATGGATAAGGCCGTGTAGTACACTATACACGGTTAAGCAAGAATGCTGCAATTTACATTATGCCTGCACTCATATGAATTTGCTTCGTTATATATTGTATCATTTCATCTGAAAATAATTATTAATTATCAAATTAACCAAGTTCATACACGAATCTATATCTAACAAGAATAATCACACTTAATTATAAAAACTAGTCCATATGATAGCATGACGTTATATATCATTGGTCAGATTATGTATAAAATTTATTATCAATGCATGGAACATATATATATATATATATATATATATACATATATATATATATATATATATATATATATATATATATATATATATATATATATATATATATATATATATATATCAAACAATTCCATCACATAACACGGATAGCGAAAAACGAAAGCAATTTAAAATGTCACATATCTCTAGAGATGTAGATTGCATCCGTAAAGGTTAATGGTTTATGTCTTATTCAACACACAATCAATACCTGGTTTGGGAAAATCCGCTCTAAGATATTTATGCGTGATAGCATGAACTTCATTTACATGGAAAAATGATATTATCGTTATTATTATGCAGGATAGATGGTTAGAGGGATAGCACTTCCGCCCAGTGTGTTGTCTATTGGTAGCTTACAATGGCAACATTTATATACATTAATTGTATATTGGTGGAATCAGGAGTGATATTGTTTATGGAGCAGTGCTAAGCATTACCTCGTCAACATGATGTGTCTGTTATGCATGAATGCCAGTATTTAGGACAAAGGTTTATCATTTTCATGGTTGGGGTTCTTAGTTGTAACGTCATGGAGGTTTGTCTTTGCAGGAAAGGCCTTTAGTGCCGTAACTCGCCAAGCTAGGATCGATTCTCAGTAAGGAACAAATCATATATTTCTACCCTGTATCATAATAATGATAATATTCTGTTTCTCTGTCTCTCTGTCTCTGTCTGTTTGTCCATCTGTCCGTCTGTCTTGTATAAGTGTCAAGATTTACTTCTTGGTATCGTATACTGTTGACCAGTGTCATCCCATTGCGACTGATGAAATATGAGAGACTATGTGGCCGTATGTTTGATATAACATTAAATGTGTGATGGTATGTTCCCGAGTAGGAGTTTAGCATTATGTTTCGGTCTATGGAAACTGTTCAGTTTGTTTAGACAAGTATGACACCACGTGAGAATTATCATTACGTTTCCTGCTATGGAAATTCAACATTATGCCTTTGACACTATGTTCTATATTGGAATTAAACAATGTGCATGGAGGGAAAGCACACAAACGTCCTATGGCGAGAAAAGCTCAGTGTGTGTGTGTGTGTGTGTGTGTGTGTGTGTGTGTGTGTGTGTGTGTGTGTTTGCTTTTTGGGGGTTTCAATGGCACTTTTAACACTTTATTAACTATATCTTGCCGAGGAGATACGAGTTCAATGCCTTTCACAAGGACACTCCGAGGCAAGCGACATGGCCTGGTGAGGGCAAGTATCACGACCGCGACCTTTGACCCTTGTATTACGAATCAAACGCTCTTCCGACTGAGATACCGCGTCTAATGTCTTATAGCAAGAGCCCCCAAAAAGACAAACAAATGTTTTTTATCTTTCAAAAGCTCAAAAGAAAAGTTTCAGGACGTGAAGCAGATGCCCTACGTACTTAGGCTGGACAAAAGAGACTAACGTCCTATATCGTCCTAAAAGAAGAAGAGTCTCCAATGGCCCAAAAAGCAAACGGTTGTTTGGTGGAAAATGCAGGCGAACATCATATAACCGGAAAAGATATAGACAAACACAATTTGGTGTGAAAAAGAAGACCAACGTCCTATGCAATAATTCAGACACGCTCTGCCAAAAATAAATCCTACTCACAAAACCAACGTCTATGGGGAGAGTGAGGTATGCACACACGCGCACGTACACACACGCGCACTTGAAAAGGAATATATAAGTCAACTTGTTTAATTCCTGTTTTTCTTCTGTTGTTGTCCATTTTATATTACCTGAAAAAATAATCAAGGCGCTGACTATAGAAAGCTAAGCATGGTTGAAAAATAGACAACTAGACATTCGTACTAATGTCCATAAAGACAAATACACGTTTTCTAAAAACGATAAGTACATATTGTTGTCGACCTTGTAACCATGCTACCAGTGGCCTGCCACGTCACACCGTGTTAACAACTGTTTTGTAATGTATAAGTACAGATAGGTGACGACCTTGTTTTAATATACCTCGTATATAATACTTTATTGAAAACCTTTTGCACAGCAATAATTACAGCAGGTACTTGATCATGGTCAGTATTAGCACAATGGAATCAGTGACAACGCTACATCATACTATATTGGAAACCTCTCTGCAGAAGGTACAGGTACGTTATAGATCGTCGTCAACTTTGATATAATGCTCTCTGCAATCCTGATTTTTATCCCGTAATAATAACAATTTTATAGAGATAGGTATAGATCGCTGTCGATTTCTCCAAAATATAATCGAAGCTTTTTATGGGTAATAATAAATTTTTTAAAGAGCGATAACTACAGATCGTTGTCGGTTTCACTAAAATACAATCGACGCTTTTGAAGATATGCGATAATTTCGTTAATTTTCGATTCTCAGCTTTTACGTTTAGAACACTTCAACTGAAAGTAAATTTAAAGACAAAAAGGCATAAAGAATGCTGCCGAATTGTAGGATAAAATACTTTCACATAATCGAGATATAGATAAATTAGAATTTTAACAGAGATCAATTGGTTTAGGAGAAGACAAAATAAAAATATATATTTTAAAGTTACCGAGAGACAGATAAGAACAAGGAAACTTTCATGCATATTTATTTCATTTCTAGATCTTGAGTATTTATTTTTTGATACTGAAAAAAACTGTAGGTGCTGTGTTTCCAATAGCAATTAAAAGTTCTAATAATGGTGTTATCTGCTCAACTGAACTATATCTTTTTATACCACAAGGAATCACACACACAGACACGCGAGAGAGAGAGAGAGAGAGAGAGAGAGAGAGAGAGAGAGAGAGAGATAACATGATTCGTTTGTTTTTCTTTTTCTTGCCAATCAACACATTCGAGTGCCCCTCTCATCTATGCCAGTAACTCACTAACTCGGTAACCAATAATAAAGACTGTGAATGCTGGATATATAGTTTTTCATATCAAATACTTTCATTGTCACATTGTGCCACAAACAGTTCACAGCACAAATTGGCCTAATCAGCCATTCACGCACTCATAGAAACCAAACCGGTCAGTGACCTCACGATCATCTTCGATCTCGAAGTAAGAAAAACATCTTGCATGCCAGGATATTTTGGTTTAAGTTTTCGTTGGTAATGTCGGAAAATTATACCTTTATAAATAAAAGGTTGCTAAAATGCCTAGCTTCTTTAAAGTAATGTCTTATTTGCAAGCACGAGATATCACAAAGAAAACATTTTTCATCTTTTGTATATTCCGCATTTCTAAAATAAATATTATATACAGAAGGGACAAACATAATTTTGTCCTTTGCGAAAGGAAAAGTATAAAGAACTCCCACAGTAATAAATATAAATTTGGTTGAAATCATTGTGCTAATGCAGTCAGTAACCGTTTTTATGGTTCGACTGTTGGTTTGTCTACTTGGAAATCATGTTTATGAGACATTTCTCCGTTGTATTGTTACCGATAGAGTCATAGGAACAAGGAACGTTTATGAATTGTTTATTGATTATCATACGCTGCTGAAAAGTTCCATAGCATTTAAAGTTGAAATCTTTCAATAATAATAACAAACTGTGCTCTCTTTTTTATTTACCAATTTATAAATTTAATACTGAAAATAAAGTGAAAACTAGTTTAATTTGTTTTAATGTGTTGTGAACTTGGTTATATGTAAAAAGCAAAGGAAGACTATTCCTCAGCATCGGACATGCGACCTTGACCCAGCGTTTGAAAATGGTGTCACAGTGATTTATTTTTATATTTGATTCACAATGACGTGTTCTGGATTACTTTGTAACGACTACAGTCATGCTGCCATGGCGGATGGATGATAGAGTAATAGTTGTTTTAGTCAAGGCATAATTGTTTTAAAATATTTTGAATGGTATCAAACAAATTCGAGAATATTTATTTTGCACTTAACTCACAAGTACTATATACTGTTATGTATATTTAACTTCCTTTGTTTGCTAGTTAGTTTTATTTTATTTTATTTCATTATATGCTACTGTAATGTAACATTGTATGTTGGACTTGACCTTGTCCAAAACTGAGTTCATTTCTGCTTGACCCAGATTGGTGTTATTTTATTAAATGTAAACATCTAATACACAGCTAAATTATTCTCTATATGTCTGGGTTTAAAATCAGTATTATTATTAATAGAAGAAGTAAATATGTTTATCTGGGTCAAAGTTTTGGAATTTCCAAAGTGAATTGCACATGATCCGGGTTATTGTTTTGCAAACATTAGGATCATTCTAGAAGGTTATTTTCCATTAGGTAATAGTTTCTTTTTTAGGAACTGCTAATTGTCATCTGAGGTCAAATAGAGAACTATATTATCTTGCAACTGTGAGGACTTGGTCATTCGTGCTTTAAGTTTTAGCAGAATCAAATTGTATGTTGTGTCCAGTATTTTGTTTTTATTTCGGGCTGGAAGCAACAGCAGTAAGGGAAAACAAGGATTCTAGCTCAAGACCTCTATCCCAGGTCCCAACCACATCCAAACAAATACAAATTCCCACCCCAGGGACCCACTCACCCCGGCCAACAATTTTGTTTCTCAAAATGATGATAAGGTTTCTGGCTCAAGTTTATTTCGTTGATTATTGTATTATTCTTAGATAAAATTTTATACCTATTTGTTAGACAAAATTTCATACCGGCAGGGCTTGGAAGTTTAGACTTCATCACCAATTATCAGTGTTTCAACTGTAAGCATTAAAAATATTTCATCATCATGATAACAGAGACTGAACTTTATTCTACCGCTTACACAACGACGAGACTCAAATACATCTTTTATCTGTGGTTTATTAAGAGGATATTTTTTGTCGATAAAATGTACCTTAGACTGATCGAGAGCAATGGTAAGTTTAGTATAGTTTTGTTGACTGATTGGATCATGAAACTTATTAAATCCCTTTGATAACTCACGGCTCAGTTTTTTAAGATAATTAAAATACTCGCTGTTACCAGATCTGATAAGCGAAGTTTTAGCTTGTCACGAGCAAAGCCGCTACGACTAAAACATATTCCTGATATTTCATTCTTAATTTCAACTGTCAACTGTTTACTGTCTATCATTAGATATTTGATCTTGCTATTATAGCTATTTGTCACTGTCAAATTTTCAAACATTATTTTTAAAGTTCACACAAAATTTCATACCCTAGTCGTCAAGTTCTGATGAAAATATAATATCGAGTATAGATCTGTCATCGCGACAGTACCCAAGAGCAAACGTATCTACTCCATTTTCGCAATAACGTTTGTCATCAAAATTACTTAATCCACGTTTGATAATAACATCTGTTTCAACTTTATGATGATTTGTTCAAATAGCCATTGCTCTTATAAAACTAACGCCGCCATGAAATTCCATAAATTTGTTAAAAAATTGCGAGGCAAACCTTTTGCTTTTTTGTTATTTTATTATTGTCTAACAACACGGCATACATTTTACTCCGCAATCCGATAAAATATTTGATGATGCTCGAGTTCATTTCAACCTTCAACTTACCAATAACCTTTTTATTTGTGTCATCATAAAATTTACTGTCAGAGGGTAATCGGAGAGATCAAACAGATGTCGGTTATTGTAAATATCCTGATAGACGTCCTCACATTCGATTTGAAAAACAAGTGAATCAGTATCGGTAAACAATAATCTACTTGACGGCCACTGCTTCTTAACAAAATTGTAATGAAAATCGTATACAAGCCACTTCGCCAAATCAAGTACAGAAGCTCCAACGTAAATAGGCTTATTTAGTTTTAAATTTGTTTTTCTTCTTTGTATCGAGACAAGATTTTCATTAAAAATTTTCATACTGATAAAATCATCGTCTGACACAAGTTTGTTCCTGAGGGTTGACATAATTAACTAGCTCGATATTTACTCGCTTTCTAATATTTTCTATTGTCTTACCAAAAACGGAGTTGTTCATAAGCTTAAAGAAGTTTTTTTTTTGTTTCAAAATCTTCTCGAAGTGTTTAAGTTAATATAACCTCTCATCCACGGCGACTGATTGAACTTTAACACTCTCTGAACTTTCCTCAGCACAAGACCGGTATCTACCGCTTGTTTTAAAACTTTGTAATGTAAAACATAATTTCTCTTGTCAAGTAAATTTGGTACTAACTTTTTACCGTAGAATATTGTCTTGGTGATGCTATTGCTTGTTGTTCTTGAGATAATAAACTATAATCTACTATTGTTGATTCCGCACAGAAAGGATAACCGTTGTGTAAATCGTGTAACGAAATAGGATAGTCGAGATCAACTTCAACGAAATTTGAAACATTGTCAGGTATCTTTTTTTCTGTCTCTGCTAGAAATTGGTCAGTCGTAATCCAATGAAATCCACCAAATGCCATTGGTTCTGACATCGAATAACCGTACAAATTATTAAAATCGAGATAAATGATATACTTCGACGATTTGTTAGGATCATAGTTCAACATATACTTATTGTTTGCTTCGGAACACTTTTTTGTTATCACGCTAATACCTCCTCGAATGCCTTTCTCGATAAAGATAAACATGTCAACGTCAGTCTGTAATTCCAACTTCACTTTACTAAACTTTAACAAAGCATCCCAAGATAATACGGGAGCAGAGTAATACCAAGAGGGATCGAGTTCATAATTATTATAACTCACTTTTCGAAAGCTTTCAAATACGTCCGCCAACAATAACACATCAGTTTTCAAATACAAATCATGATAATCGCCTAACGTCTTGCAATCGAATTCTTTCGAAATATTTTGTGCATAATTATACTCGTCATCGGTTATATTTTCCTTTTTTTTTGCGAATAAAATTTATCTTTGTCAGGTAGAGAAGTTTCATCAAATTTACTCCAATCGTCGAGATAACTCGTACGGAAACACTCTTTTCTTCGTTAACAGATTACATTTATCTCTAAAATAATCTTGTAAGTTATAATAAAACTCGCTACATCCTTTCGCTAGCTCATCTAACGATGCTGCCATAAACTGTAGGCTGTCGATAAAACGCAACTTACCTAAAGTAACTGACATATACTTTTCAAAATTATTTGCGATACACTTGATCGTATTATCGAGTTTTAAACGAGACGTTATTTCAGGATCACCAAAAGCTTCTACGATAATGTGACTATCATATCCTCTGAAATTGTGAAGAACAACTGGAACAAATTCTGGAGCAGGAAACTTTAGATTATACTTGTCATGAGCCTCTCCACGATATTGCCTGGTCAAATGACAATATCACGTACTTTCTTATTATCGGGAGAGTCGAAAACATTTTCACAAATATGACAAACTTCCGCTTGTTGGTGATCAGATTCTTGTTGGGCT
Source organism: Megalonaias nervosa (assembly GCA_016617855.1). Taxonomy (NCBI): domain Eukaryota; kingdom Metazoa; phylum Mollusca; class Bivalvia; order Unionida; family Unionidae; genus Megalonaias; species Megalonaias nervosa. Next base: position 40,948 of record JAECUM010010951.1, on the reverse strand, counting down.
GTTAATTTTATCATTGGAGTTGTTTTACTTAAACGATTAAATATATCATCAACTTCGTTAATCAACTGCTTGAGAAGCCAAACAGCTGGATCATTACCACGATATAATTTAATCGACTTGGATAAACTCGAATTATACAACAAACTACTTTATACGCTAATCCGCATGGGATATGATTTTGAATTTTTCTTGTAATCGATTGTTTAGGATTATTTTCTGCGCCAAGCACAGACTGGAGCAAACATCCGAAGTTGGCGTATACGATGAAAGGAATTTTTAGTTTATGCATATGACTGACAAACTGTAATAAATTATTATCATTGGACGTCATCGTTATTTGTTGTATAGTATTACAATACTGTAGATGCTTTTGTAATTTTTTATTGTCTGAGCAACCGTGCAAACAACGATAACAGAAGTATTTTTTATTTTTATATTTGTTACGCTCTCTACCAACAAGTCCGTTAAAGTTTTTGATCCAAACGTAATGATTTTTGTAAAACAGAAAGTTTCTTGTCGATTACGAAGCTTTCTCTGAAATATAACTTGGATAAACATTTTCACGCTCGTCAAGACCAAATATGTTAACTAATATATTATTTTGCTTTTTCAAACTTTGGTATTTGATTTTCTGCAACTGGAAAGTCAATGTCATTAATATTTAATTTTGATACGTGACTAAAATACTTGTCAACGCGATCAGCATTTTTTTCTGCTGGAAACATCGCAGAAAGAATAGCCCACTGGAAATATCTGTTATCAAAGTTCTTTACGTTTATGCAACATTTTTTATTTTTTATATTTTGTGGCAGGTCAATATACAAACTACCGCGTAATACATTATATTTGATTGTGTGAAATAAAATTTCAGTAATCATCTCAAACTTCCAGCCCGAACCTAATTCGGTAAATTCTTCTATTTTTTTCCAAATTTCCTGGTGCATTTCTTCAGTTAGCAATGAAAGATTAGTTCCAAACAAAACATGTTTTGATTTTGTGTTAATATAAGAGTCTGCAATTTCCTCGTCAGTCCCAAGTAGCTTTGAAAATATAACATGATATTGCACAAGTATTTTAAAATCCTTATGTTTGTCAAGTTCACATTTTATAGTTGGTTCTAACAAATGAGAAAGAATCGTTGCAGTGCAATTTACTTAAACGATTTGTTTATCAAACCGATAGCTGTTATTAAATCCTGCAAAAGCAGTGGCTATTTTTGTAGGTTCTCGTATAAGGCTCTTTTTGGCTATATCACGTAACTTCAGCATTGTTATATAATGTAATATTATATCTCTAATTGATTGTTCGATCGATATCTCACCGCACACTGCGCACGCGCTAGTTTAATAATCAATTAGAGATATAATGCTTATAGTATAATGGCACAAAATCTAACAAGCGCAAACGAGCAAGAGTACTATTATGTTCACCCCCAGTACAACTCGTACGCGGGAAATATGTTAGGGTGGGTGATTCGCGTCCAATACGAACAACCGCTTGGTATAGCAACACCAGCTGGATTGATGATAAGTGTTAGAGGAGATAATGCTGAGAATGTTTAGGAAAGATTTTATTTATACGTTATTTTGCGGAGACATACCAGCTGGACAGCGAGTATATCATGTCAACGGCGCGGGTTACTGATGATAACATTGAAAACTTGTCTTTACGAAGTGAATTTCAACCTCATCCCGTATTTTATTTTTACGAGGCGAATGATAAAGAAATTGTTCGAAATATCCAAAAGAAAAAAGTTATTGGATTTATGAACAACAGCAGTTATCTTAGAATAACTGTTAGAGGAACACAAACAGATGAAATTGGTTATTATAGCAATAGATTTGTTTACGAAACTTTTAACGAACCTATACCTAATAGTTTAGTGATAGACCACGGCAACGGCATTAAAACAGATAATCGTCTTGAAAACCTCGAACTTGTCACGCCAAAAGAAATTAGCAGACGAGGACGAGGTTGTAATGGGTCAAGTTTTAGATGTCCTGTAAAACCTGTCATTGCGGTAAATCTGGAAACAAATGAGGAACTAAAATGTCCTTCGATGACAGCTGCGGCAAAACATTTTAAAATCTGTACAAAAACAATAAAATATGTCGCAGATGAATAACAAGATCTGCACCATCACAATCAACATTTGACAGAATCATCTTCAAATATGACGATTAATTATATTTTCTAGCTCAGTTTTGGCAAGACAGTTATGAGCAAATATTAAAACATCACCTTTATTCAATTTTAGTGTAATAAATGTTCTGTCATCAAGTTTATTTTTTTTTCTGCCGCTGTTAGCAGAATCTTATTAGAATCACCTTGCATAATAATAACGTCAACATAATAATAACTATACCCCGACAAACATTTTCGCACTGCTTCGGCTAATTCTCCATAATTTAATATATTAACTTTCTGATGATATTTTATCTCGTTAGTCATCTTATTATTATAAATTAGATAAAAATGTATTATAATATGGACTTGATAAAATGGCTTGCTGATATAATCAAGGACGATGATTTTACAGCAGGAGATGCTACAGTCGTAGATAAACACGACTCGGTTGATTACACAGAGGATGACATTCTACTTAACAACGATGACGAACAAAACGAGTTTGTAGGTGTAGTTGATAATAAAAAAATTACAGCAGACCGACAAATGGTCGATATAATGTAAAATATCATATCACAAAGAAACTTTTGAAATTTAATTTTACAGTAGATGAAAATCAATCGTTTTGGCGGCTGATAAAACCGGTTTTAAACATTAAAATTCCAGACAAACAGAAAAATATAAAATTCGATTTTATATTTGTCAAGATATTTAACCTAATGACGATTTCTGACGATCGCAGACGATATTTGATATCGTTATGTGAGCCAATATAATGTAAATCTGTCAAACGTAAGAACGAGGAAATCTACAAAAACATTATTTCATAATTTGTTTGGTTGGTACCCAACTATTAAATTTATCAATATAGCTGCGCCACTTGACAAGGCTTTTATTGCCACGCTTTGTAATTACTCGTTCGATAACGAAAACATCCTTTATAGTTTTTTGTAATTCTTGTTCGTAAAAACAACCAATTACAGGCTCACCTGCTAGATCCTTTAGAGCGTATGTTACGGGTATTGTCATTCAAACTTTATCAACTACAAATATTTCTTCAGTCCAGTTTGAGGTTAATCCTTTCTCAAATACTTTTTTTATCAGAGGAATTCTAACTCTATCGCCGACTTTAAATTTATGTCGCCGGCACATATTTTCATTCGCTAATATTGGATTTTTAATTGCGCCGTTTGGTGACATTTTCCTTTCACGCGATAAAAGGGTTCGATGTTTTGTGTTATTATATTTATGAACAATTTGTGAAAGATCATCAATACATCTGTTTGTATTTTTAGCTGTCAAATGTTTATGTATCAGCTCTTTTAGTGTGCGATTAAATCTTTCAACGACAACACTTTTCCCCTCATTTCCTGTAACATACCACATACCTTTTTATGTTATTTTGTTCTAAAAACTGTTCTAATTGTTTATTAAAAAACTCCGCTCTGTGATCGGTCCAAATTTTATTTGGTTTTCTTTCTGTATTTGTTATTATCCGTTTTAACGCATCAGTCATCGATGTTCCTGTTTTGTCCGAAACGGGTACACTAAACGCGTATTTACTAAAAACATCAATAACGTTAAATAAGTATTTTTTACTATCGTTGAATTTAGCAAGATTTGAGATATCTACTAAATCTATTGCCCAGATATCATCAACGGCATTCCCGACAACCTTACGTCGTGGAAACCTTTTTTATAGGTTTATGTAGCTCTGATGCAAGATCATCGTACAATTCTTTTCCAAGACCTCACTTATATTTTGTTCTTATCATTACTTGAACTAACTTTCTATCAAATCGTTCTCTCATATTTACGGGTTTCATACCACGTAGTTCATCTAACATTATCTTATCACAGCCAGGCTTATCTTGCTCATTATCACGATAACAGATATCGCGACGCATTGCTATTGCATCAGCTTGATTATAAGGCTCTTGTCCTGGTAATGGATTATCGTTTTCGTCCAACTGTTTGTCTAGTGGATTGTACGGCCCAGTATATTTGTGGCCAGGCAATGTCCACCCTCCTTTTGGTCTCGGTAATTTTCCAATAAATTTGTGGATATCAATGCCGCTGCTAATTACCTCACGGCGATTGCATGATTGACAGCACGTAACAATTTATCTTGTTCGATACAAAAATCTTTATCACAATCACAATTACATTTATTTTATTTTATTTTTTAATCGTCGACAAAATATTTGTCAGCAAAATACTATTATTAGAACATCTGAAAAATTCTGTGAAATTTGGTAGGTTTTGGTCAATTTTTTGTGTTTTCTGACCAATTTTACCTGTTTCTTTTAAGGAAAATGGTTAAAAAGAATCACAGAGAATCAGTCCTATTTCTTATTTTTATTTTGAGGGTCAAACCTCGAGGGACTTAACGGGTATTTAACATTGGAAAATCAAAAAATCGAATTTTGACTGGTCCTTGTCCAATTTTTCCACAATTTTTCACAATTTTTCAGAGATTTTCCACAATATTTCAGAGATTTCAAGCAAAAAATCAACAAAATAATTGGACAAAGACCAGAAAAAATCGAAGTTTTGATTTTCTAATGTTAAATTACCGTTATCCCCTTCGAGGTTTGACTCTCAAAAAATAAGAAATCGGACTGATTCTCTTGTGGTTTCTCTGCGGCTTCCTCGAAAAATATTTTGTAAATCTGAAAATATTATATAAATCTGAAAATATTTTATAAATCTGAAAATAATAGCTGACAAAATTGTTGAGTTTTTTAAACTAATTTTTGGTTAAAAATACTGGTTTTTAAGAGAAAATGGTTAAAAAATTAAAGAAAATCAGTCCGATTTCTTATTTTTTAAGGGTCAAACCTCGAGGGATTTTATACTTGATTTTTAAGATTTTTTGATAAATTTCGCAATCTCTTGCTAAAAAAATCATCAAAATCGCCAATAAAACAGACAATAAAATCAGCTGAAAATAAGAAATTTTGACTAAAAATAAGACATTTTGACTAAAGTTTTTTATTTTTATCAAACAATCTTAAAAATCAAGTAAAAAATCCATCGAGGTTTGAGCCTTGAAAAATAAGAAATCGGACCAAAAATATTTACCTTTCGTCAATTAATTATCTACTAAAATAACTCCAGCTCCCAACGATTTCATCGTAGATGTTGATTTTTCTACCACAAACAGCACAAACACTTTTTAGCATTATTCTATTATTTTTTGTTTTTTCCGTTGTCTCATCCTTATTCTCTGTTTTAGTTTTACATTTGAGACAGTATGTTGACATTTTTATATTTGTAAGTTTAGATAAAATTAACTGCAATCTCATCATTTGCGTGAGAAGGTTGCTTGTCAAATTGTAAAGTAAACTTTAAAAAATCAGGATCTCTGGAGTGAAAACTCCGGGACATCTGTCGGATAAACATAATGCAGTAATAACCACAAGCGGATGTTCCAACCGGCAGTAGTTGATTAGATGAGTAATTTATTTTTAAAACTTTTAAAAATTTATTTTTTATAAGATCACTCGGAGGAAGTCCGAACGAATCAAAATAATTATTATCGTGGACAGCAACCCAGTGAGTCCCAGAGCCATCATTAAAGTTTTGTATGTTTATGATACACGAACCGCCTGCTGGTACATTATCTAATTCGTCTTTAGAATTCACTCCGCGAAATCCAACAACGTCATTTAGTTTTTTCAATTATATCAAAATTAGTCAACGCGACAGGCATTGTCGAGGTCGTAAACGGCGTCTGGTGCCTGGTAGAGTCATTCCACGTGCTATCCCTAGCAGATTTGGAATTAGACTGCCTGCTAACCCCGCTAAAAGTAGAGCGAAAGGAATAATTCCTCCTCGTTTTGTTACCCTCGAAGACTTTGTCGTCCGCGCTCGAGGACGCTTCATCGTTTTCTTTTTTTTAGATTTTGTCGCTTTGGCTGGCATTTTATTATTTATTGTTACATAAAACTACGTGACCCCGCTTGGGAAATCGATAATTAAATAACTGTCATTACCTGACTTTCCGATTCCGTTGGTTGGTGTTTGTCAGGTTGTAACTTTGTCACGATAAATGTTTTTTATACCGTCTCCAGATATCGCTTTTTCAGTTGCTTCTGATACTGCCCCTGACGCTGCCGCTAGTCCAAGTGTTTCTAGTACAGGCTAAATTTTTGGAATTGCGCTAACTATTACAGAAAATGCTGGTCCAAAAATCCGCTGTGTTTTGCCATCGCTGTTATTTGTGCAACAGACAGTTTGAGAACAAACGGTTTTCCCTGATTAAGTTTATTGGTTTGGTGTTGCGGTAACATTACTTTCACTGAGGTTACAGAGGTCCGTCGAGTCTCTAGTTATATCATTAGAGAGACAGAATTACGTTTGGCAACCGCTGCTGATAATTTTTAATTTGGCCGGGCGTTAGATATATTTCTCTGGTTGTGTATTCTGTTTTCATTTATACTTGTTTGTCACACAATATACTTGTAGAGGAATCATACTTGGACAGTCAGCCTTCCCTTGGTTGCATCAATTGTCAAGAATCTATCACTGACAACTAGCGCATATACGTTATACTGTTCGGCTGGCAGTACGCCAAGCGTCCAAGTGACTTCAATATCAACAGTCAATCCAATAACTTGTTCGGAATGCTTTGATATGTCAAAATAAAAGATAGGATACAGTGATCGAAATTCCTCTACTGATATCTGAGATCCACTGTCCGCGTCCTGATATTTTTGCATCGCCTTCATAAGGTACATATACAGCCGAGATATGTTTCTGGTGGCGTCCACAGCAAACTTGCATTCGATTGTACGTTCGGGATATTGTTTAGAATTTACTCTAACAAAGATTCATCTGACTTCTGGGTTGTCAAATACGGAGTTGTTCATTTCTTGATCATTACGACGTGCCTGTCGTTGAAATACAACGAACAAATGTCGAGGTAATTGTTCGCTTGACGTTGTTGTAACACGCCAGGTGTAATCAGTTGCGTTAGGAATTGCTGTTTGGTAAATTCTGTTTTGCTGAAAATATATTTTTTCGTGTAAGCGGTCAATAATGATTCAAGTTCCATCGTTTTAGCTACAGACGGAACAACTCGTGGCATCCACAGCGCTAATCTTTTAATAGCAAACTGTCCTTCAGCTACTCCATCAGCGTGCATTATACAATCGTTTTGATTAGCTCGATGTAAAATAAGTGTATGTTTTACTCCGCGAAAAACTTTGTTATACTCGCGGCAAAATCCAATCATTGTACTTAACGGAAGCATCATTGTTATTTGGCGAGATTCTGCGGCAAATGTTTTTCGTCTGGCAAATCCCTCGTTATATTGCTGTCGTCGTATATTTTAACGGCTGATCTTATTGCGTCTCCAATATCAGCAACTACATTACCAGCGGGATTAGCGATTAGATTATTATTATCTGTAGCAGGAGCACCAGCACCAGTACGAAATTCGCTTGAAACAGCTGTCCCAAATGAGGTATCTTTAAACCACATCATCTTTGTGGCAACTGATCTCCAATAATCATCGCTAAACGAGACGATATTTAATATTGTACTTGCTATAGGAAAGTGCATTGAAATGTCTTCCAAGGTTTGATTGGCCAGTTGGTACCGTGCGCTTTTAAATAAACTCCAACCGTTATTGACAAGTGCAATTTCTGCACCAGCTGCAATATCACCGCCTATCGCGGTTAGTAATTGGCCACGCACTTCTAACACCGCCATGTGCGGCAATAGAAACACGTCCTCGTCTCTTGTGTTAAAAGTTCTGACGCCATCTTTATTTGGTTTGTTTGAGTTTTCGTCGAGATACTCAACGAACTCGAATTCAGTCACTGTGTCGTCGGTATCATGTTCTTCGGCAAGATTGAGATAATTTTTAACTGACGTTATTTATTTTATAATCCACACAAAATTTCAGCAACTTAAAAGCAGCAGGCGTTATTATTTGTCTTGTTTTCTTTACAAGTTTGCGTATTACTACTTCACCACGTGGTGACAATAATTTTTTTGCTGTAGCTATCATAGCTCGTTCTGTTTCCGCTGTTGGTGCAATATCTGATATTGCTCGTTCTTTTTCCAATGCTGAAGGCGGGCTGCCTTCAATTTTATCAGCGATCTTTTGTCCTACTGCGGTGCTAGCAGTGCTAGCAATATTTTTACCTGCGTCAAGTGCAATTGGTGCTACATTATGCCCAATTCATATGATATTTTTAGCTATTTTTGTAAAAATATTTCCAAACATTCCACCCACAATTTTTCTTCTATAAACATTTTTGTCTCATCTTGTTATTAAATTAGGTTTACAAAATTTATGCACGACAACTACGTCATTACGCTTACAATCACGAAGTGATCGCGCGTAGGTGTAAATAATACGTGACAATTTCATTGTTAAGATCTATTTGTCGTCCTGATTGATATGTTAGTTGCATTGTTATGCTGGTTATTTGATTTTCAGGAATCTGATAGTAAATTATTTGTCGAGGAGTAATTTGCATCAGTGACCCAGGCGGAACATCTAGTGAAAAACTATAGCTAGTTTGACCTTGACTTCCTAAAGCTGAATAAGACCCTGCTGCAATAGAGCAATTGATCAATATTGTGTTCACTTGTGTTATGTTGACAGGACGATCTCCGTCATATAATACACTTTGTTCTGCCACACTGCCGTATTGTTGGTTTTTCAAACCTAATAATGATGCGATACTATTCGCTGGTGAAAAATGCATTATCAAATTATTTTTTAATGTGATACTAGCTCGTAGCGTATTATAGTTTGGAGTCAGTTCAAAATTGTCTGCGGCAGTGTATTTTTGTTATCAACTCTCTTATCGTTTTGCTGAGATCAGTTACATTATACGGTCCCTGGGGTATTTTAACTGGTACCCAAGCACCAGAATTAAATGTAAAGTCGTCGTTGACGTTTAATTTTACATTTGCCATAGAATGCCATACTGTGGCAGAAATTAATCCGATTTCGTACTGTTTATTTGGATCTAGTGTTATTGGCGGATAATAGTAAACAAAAAAGTTGGCGCTGTCACTCATTGCTTGTGACGAGTCGAGCAATAATGTTGTTGACATTATATTTATTTTGTTAGATAAGATCGCTATGTAAACTTTCGTATTCGTCTGATTTTAGTAATCTGCTCGTTATAAGATTATCTAATATATCTACAATTTCATTGTCGATCTCTGCGCTTTCATTACCGGCTTCTTTTGATGATATTAATAATATAAGTCTGTCAACCAATTGGGCGTTTGATGTAAAGACTTTAACGTCAGATCCAATGATTTCCTCTGGTAATTTTTTTTTTTATCTCGTTCGTTTTTGTACTTATCAAATAAATCTTTTAAATGTCCATCCTTTGCCATAACCTCCTGGTTTATTTCGATACTGCACTGCTGTTCGAAGCATTACTGTAGCAATGTTTCCTTCTCTTATAATATCATGTGCTCTTAACAAATTCCTAGTTTTTGTTAAATTTTTTATTTCTTCATCAGCACCTAACCCAGTTCTCATAATTTCTTTTAATTATTCTGTTAAATATCTATATTTTTCTTCTGGCCAATCTCGAATTTTGTCACTATCTCCAATATTATGCTTAGTAATAAAATTATTATATTCTCCATCTAATATTTTATCATGTGCATTTTTTTTTTTTTATAAAATCTTATTTGATCTTTGATAGACATTATTTCTATAGTAATTTCAGTCATTCTCTTTTGTTCCTCAGCTAATTCCTTAGTTTGCTCTGACACATCTTCTATAAACTTCTTTAACCCGGCTGGATTAACCGTTGTTCTTGCTATTTCTTGCTGAAGTGCAAGATGGTTGTTCATGAATCTGTCAGATTCAGCCTATCGTGCAGCAGGGTCATCGATGTTTTTCACAAGTTCCTCTGCAGTGTTTTTTAGTTTCTTCGTTTGATCTTTTTTCAAGTAAACCTAACAGACCTTTTTCTTGTACTTCTTTAGTTCTTCTGGAGATAACGCAGATATTTCTGGTTGTTTGCCAAGTACTGCTTCAGTAACAGGTTTAAGGAAACTAGGGGTTGTTTCTTCTGCTTGAACTTGTCCTCGACGAGCTTCTTCCACTTTTTTCTTAAAAGCAGCTCAAGTTGTAATAAATTTTTTTAGTAACTCAATTTTTTGTTGATGCTTGTCCATTGTTTATTTTATTTTTTTTTTACGCTCTATAAAATTCGTCTATAGAAATGTGTCGATACAACAACGGAACATCTTAGCTGGATCACGCGCTAGTTTATCAAATAAAAAGAAAATTGCATTTGTCTTTAGTTGCTTGATGATATAGTTCTATAAGTTTATCTTTTGTTACATCACCGCATTGCTCGTTTGCAATATTTCTAACATCAATATTATCGAGTCCAGGAAATAATATAAAACATCCCGTATTTCGCCTAATAAATCTGTCAACGTTATAAAAGCCTTGCGCTAGATAAATCGAATTACATTTTTTGTTACTAGATAACGAAAAATACGACTTAATCTTATTCATCTCCTCGTCGTTAGGGGAATATCGTCAAATACAATTATTTTATGGTCGGACGAATTAAGTTCGTCAACTGGAATTAATTCCTCTGGTTGTTTTATTAAAAATATATCATCGTCAGCGTCAAGCTCATCACGAAGTTTATCGTTGTACTCGCTCAATAATTCGTATTTATCCTGTTGTGGGTTAATTGTGTAAATATATACCCTATCGTTGTTAAAGATATCGTTGAGTAAGAGATTTAATAATAAATTTGTTTTACCAGAGCCTGTACGACCAACAATAAGATAATGACAATCTGGAAGTTCGTTATTATGTTTATGTTGGAGTAATCGTTCGGTGTCAAAATTTAATATCGTTGACTTCGCCACTGTTGTTTAATAATTTTATGTTATATAATTTATATAATATGAGTTATTATACAAAGCTTGGAACATCGCTCACGGGATCTGTTTCCGCTGACGAACCAATAATAACTGATACATCATCATTAATAAAAAAAAACCGGCTACACAATGACAGATATTTTGATGCTGTCGAATCAGCGAATACTTGGTTTAGAAGTAGATTATCCGCCACCAAAGGTCGACCTTACTCAAGCGGTAAGATACAACTAAAAACGATAGATAATAACAAACTATCACTGACGGGAGGAACTTTCAGCGGTAACTTGGATATGTCAGGAAAAATAAAATTAATTTGGAAACCGCATATTCACCAGCAAACTGAAATCAAACCCAAGCGGTAAGGTATTTACAGTTGAAGTGTGTGGACAATAACAAGCTTGATAAAACAGGTGGAACGGTTACAGGTAATATTAATATGTCGAGTAAAAAAATTATTGGGCTGGAAACTGCGTATCCACCAGCAAATGTTAATACTACACAAGCTGTAAGTGATGCGCAACTAAAATCCGTTGACGATAACAAGATTAATAAGACCGGAGACACAATGATAGGTAACCTGATAATTAGCTATAACTCAAAAATAACTGGATTACCGACAACCTCACCACCAGCTAATGAGACTGATGCTATTAGTTACGCTCAGTTAAAAGAGGAACTCACCCCGTATTTAAAACGATCCGGTGGACCAATGTCAGGTAATATAAATATGAGAAATAAGAAAATAACGACGACATATGTTCCAGTTAACCCTAATGATCTGATGACAAATAAGGCGTACATTGATAGCATATCTAGTGGTGATATAAAACGAACCAAAAACCATGTTGGATATATTCCAACACTTGTTAAAGCAACTGATAACCAAGTTGGGTTTGAGGTAAGCGGATCGACACATTGTCCTGAAAATTACCCTCATTACGCTTTCTCTGATAGACAAGAATGGACGACTAACGGAGAAGTTGATAACTTTTGGATTAAAATTAAATGTCCTATTGCAGTTGCTATTTGGCAATTTCATCTGCGCGGTCGATTAAACTCTAGTGTTGGGAAAATTTATAATTGGCGATTGGAGGGATCAAACGATGATATCAACTGGGCAACATTGAATAGCACAGAGAACACGTATATTTCAACAACTCAATATTTTACAATTCCGACAGAAAAGACCCTTAACAAGTACTTGTACTTTCTAGTTTATGTTGTCACTGCTGAAAGTCCGTTTCCAGGACTGAGAGCATTTCATATATACACACTCGATGATTAAATTTAATCTAATGCTAGAAAAGACTGTTAGAACCACCAATTATAACCATTGCAAGAGAATTTTATGATAATATTTTTAACCCCCAAAAAGATGTTGGAAACGAATCACTAGCGGCACGTGCGATAAATACTATGAAAAATTTTTAAAATTACAATGATAAATTCTCCATTGTCAGAAGAAGAAAATTTTTTTTTCGTGTTATGTATATGCGAGGACCACAACTAATAAAATCAATAGAGAACTTTGATATTATAAGTAGATACTGTCATCCTGACGATTGTCAAGAAGAACAAAAACAAGTTGAAACTCTGTTTAAAAAAATATGGCTTGAGCTTGATTTTAAAATATTGATTTGATAATGAGATCAGGCTTATTAAAATCACGAATAGCACAGAAGGAAAAAATAAACGATAACTGTAATCGTCTCAACAAACTAGCGGAATCTAGGATATTAGGAATCAGAAGGAACAGGAAGGTACACAATAGATTTTTAACACTAGAAATTTTTAATTATCTCGGTATGTACTACCACGACAAGGAAACCCTAGTTAAAACGTTACAATGGCAGAGAATACAACGTTAATTATGAAAGTATACTCAAAGGCAATTCTACCAATGATACGTGGTAAACCCGAATTCGATCCTATTATAGTTGACAGATCTCTGAATATAATCAAAGATCTTGACGATGAAATTAGTAATCTCAACGATGTTGAGCGAGAAAAGTTTTTGAAGAAGTAGCACAAACAAAGTTGGAACAAATTGATTCTTATTACGACATAATTGAAGAAGATGATGTTTCACTTCCATTGCTCCAACGCTCTAGACAATTATCAGTACGAAATTATTACAATGAAATCGAGAAAATACTCACGGAACCATATGAAAAATTAATGCGGAAAGTAGCTTCTGTTTTTAATATTGTCGTAATTTATAGAGACAGACTCCGAAAGGTAATGCTAATAAATGTTATAGTCGCATATGCAATTATCAGAAAACAACTTGTTCTCAAAAATTTTACGTTGGCTCAAATAAGCTCGGTACTAGGGTTTATTGATGAAACAGAAAGAGAATACGGTAATTTGGTAAATAAAGCAGATTTGCATGAACGTGAAGTAGAAAACACGTTTGATTCCTACAGTTGGTTAAAGAAAAATGAAGTACTAACAGATAAACGATACAATGATACTTCGTCAGATGTTTATGTCAAGTACAGAGATTTTATAGATGATCCTAACAATAATAAGTTTCGTGAGTTTCTTGATTTGATTGTTGGTACTAGAGTTTTTAATATTGTATAAAAATTGTAAACAAATATTGTATAATGAAAAAACAGATCAGCAATTTCAATCATATTTCAAAGGAAATTCCAAAACAAGATGTTGACACTCTAATGCAATATTACAGATATTATCATAAAAAACTTTGGTGTGTAAAACAATGTTACAAATATTATAGTAGAATACTTCCAGTAATATCATATTTACCACTGCTAATGATTAGCTCTGGTATAATCTCAAGTGGAGCATCATTAAGTCCGTTTTTGTTAATAATATATGGTGTTCGTGTTTCTCTTGTAACAGCGTGTAAAAAAATTGAACCTCGGCTTGAGACCAAACAAATGCTTGTAAAACAGCAAGTATTACTTATAAAAATTTGCTTGATCAGATACGATCTTATTTGCGAGGTATAAAATATGATATGGACGATTTAATACGCAAGATTCGTATTATTGACAGCATATTAACAGATATTCTACCAATGAGAGTTAACAAATATAAAAATAATTATCAAACAAAATATGGTGATGATAGGGTATGAAATTTTGTCTAAACTTTAGAAATAGAATAATCTCAAACAATGCCTTTAATCTTCCCTAATCAATTTTATCTAACAATAATACAATAATAAACTAAATAAACTTGAGCCAGAAATCTTATCATCATTTTGAGAAAACAAAATTGTTTATCCGGGGCGGGTGGGTCCCTGGGGTGGGAATTTGTATTTGTTTGGATGTGGGTGGGACCTGGGATAGAGGTCTTGAGCTAGAATCCTTGTTTTCCCTTACTACTGCAACATTCAAGTGGTTATTTTCTTTGGAGATACAAAAGTGCTCTGATCAAATTCTTTGATAATGACATTCACTGGAATTTATACTGAATTCAAACTTGGAATTATATTATTGGGATTCAGCAAAAGACTGTTGAAAGATCAACACTCTGTACTGTTGTAAACGTTCAACTTTATAATCAGAAGATTATAAACGTATCTAAATTTTAGGGTTCTTTTTATTATTTGCAAAGAACTGGATATCATAAATAAAACAGGTGTTCACACTTTGACATGTGAACATTATGTGTACAAGTTCAATCCATGGATTTTCCCCATAATTGTACATTGTTGCCATTTAGTTGTATGATAATCAAACATTCCAGCATGGATAATTTCTTTTCTTTTCATTTGCGGGAGGGCAGAGTGGATTGGTTTTTACCAACTATAAGCTGTATTTGTTGTGTCTTTTCTGGCACTGGAATTTATGGGTTAGTCCCAAAAACGACCGACTATATTTGTTTCAAGTTTTTCTAGTGCTTATGCGTTATAAATCTCGATTCAATTTCTTGTAGCTTCTTTTATTTCTCTGAACGGTTATCTAAAGAACGTTAGGAATAACAACGACTTTGCCGATGATGTCAATGATAATTATAATAACAATATTAATAACTTGTTCACATTTCCATCATCTTCTTCTATAATATGTGTTGCCTTCGCTTGCTTCAAATATTTAAGTCGGACGTCATATTTGAACTCTCCTAAACTGTCAACCAGTCAGTCCACGTGAATCCTCCATAATCTTTGCATAGACTAGTTTATGAATGTACAGACATATGTGATCACGTTGTTTGCTCAATTGAAGTATGAACTGAATAGAAAAAGTGAACGGTTGATTAGTTTAAGCACAAGTTGGTCGGATATTGCTTTCAAGTTACATGGTTTGTACGCTGTTTGGTCCGATAGATATCTCACACCACTCCTTTTTTCAAGAATGCGGCTCGCGCCATACTTTTGAATTTATTATCAGCTACGAACACGGATCATTGTGTGAACAGGTGTAGTTCATGTTGCAAATGGAAACAATTTTATCTTATACAAGCTCTTCTCTCAGAGAAACATGATAGCTACCGAATTTGTTTCAACATCGCCATTATGTTTCTAACATTGTAGGTGTGGCAGTATTGTTTCAGTTGTCGACATTAGAACCAACTGTTTCGTCCGCAATGTCTTAGTGGCGCGATTTGTCCATGAGTAATCACATGGTGCTCATTTGCTGCGTAATTTGCTACCCATTTGAATGTATGATATTATATATATATATGTTAAGCAGTATATATATATATAAGAAAGAGCAGGCAAGCAGCAAGCATAAGCATATATATATAAGGTATATAGTATATATATGTTGCTGTTGCTGTTGTTGTTGCTGGTTGGTATATATATAACTAATACGCAATACAGAGACAAACGAATTATGCATATTCTTTACAAAATGATTTTAATTAGTAAGCAAGATCAGATGGTAAACAATCAGAAATTAGATCATAGCGGCCTTTTAGGACTCATGTCCCGAAATTGGATCACTTGATGTTGACCTTGATTTAATAGTACTACCCCATCTTGAAACCCATGAATGGGTTTTACACACTTAATACAATAACGATCTCTTCTAAGATTGCAAATCTATACATAAATAAAATTAGTATTTAAAATGCTATTAACTTGGCATAATCATGAATGATAATAAACATTTTATTGTGATATACATGACACCACATAAAAATAAAAAATTAAATTATTTCTAAATTATTTGAAAAAACGTTTATTGATGTGCTATTTTTTTGAAACCTTTTCGGCTTTTCTCACGCATTTTCGTCACTTGTTTTTACAAATTTATGTTTTCAGCGTACGATTTGTTATTTCGCAAGTTTATGTATGCAGTGAGTTTGGTGTTTCTATCTTATTTCGGTGAGTGTCAGATTATGTCTGATCAACCAGACTGATGTAACCCTGTCATTCAGGTACATGGCCATATGAGTGGCGCTCTACACTTATCGACTCTTGCTAAAATAAGTTTAGTTTCATTTTATCGTCTTAGTGATATTACAAATACCGAACCAAAAGCTCGAGATTAAAATGAATCAAACTGACAGAAATCTTTAGTTTTAGAAGCAACGATCTTTTTAAAATGGGTTTCTAAACTCTCCTGATATTTTGAGACTTCTGAGGACATACCGTACACCGAAGGAGTTATTGTCAGGGGGTGGGGGAGTGTCTACGTTCTTGTGTGTTTAACGCAATTTTTCATCATGTTATATGCTATACTTCGTAGCCTGTACATTTGGTGGTGGAAGAATCCAGTAGCTCGTAAGAACCATTCACCATCGGTTCTTCGCCATTCTCTGACAGAGGTGAGATGTGTGTTATCTGTATTGTCTAGCGTCTTTCATCACAAAGCCACCCCAAGTCCCCTTTTCTTTTATGTTTCATTCACATGAAAATTATTAAATTAAGCTTATATTCTGGACAATATGTTTACTTCCGATTCAAACCACCTTTGTTTTATTTCAATATTCATACTAAGGGTGAACAACTTGGAATATTGATAAGCAGAATTAAAGATCTCTCCGAAAAAGAAACCATGAGTAACATACATGCCAATAGCATGTTGAAAAAAATATATTAAACTACCGATGTTTATTCTGCAATATCATTATTTTTATCATCTGGGCTAAAACCGATGCACACCGGCTAATGCTATATGGGGAAAATTATTGTGTACATCATCTCACGATACCAAGCCAATAGGTGGCGCTCTACAGTTTCGTATTGTACATAAGGATAGATTTAAAACAAAATAATAATTTGCCTGGCTTTCCTCACTGGTTATATTATTGGACATTTAAAAATGACCTTGTATATATTTGGTATTGTTATAAGAACTTTTTCTCTTTATTTTGGTGTGTGATTGACAGGTGTGGTATGGGTTAATAAGTATGCAGCTTGTCCTAGCTACTAATGTGCAACTGTCCAAAAACTGTTAGCTTCACTTAGTCATTTTCACTTCCTGGACTTCAAAGGTGAATTGTAATAAAAAAATAGCCGATATAGCTTTTTATCACATTTCATATATTTGGTAATTCATTCATAAGAGACTTCATTAGTAGTTGCACAAAATACATTGCTCCGATTAAAATTAAAGTGTTGTCTAAATGATTCCAGGTTCTTCATAATTGCATCTGCTTCAAATGCGTTTAAATTAAGTAATTTATGAATATTGTGCTTTTCGATATAACACCCCAAATCATATACATTTTTATGTTCTCTTTATAATTGCTAATTCTTTCTTTGGGATGATAATAACCCAAGTTTATACTCAGAGATAATAGCCCTCTCTAAAATCCTTCCAATAGCCGTCCAAAAACAATACAAAAGTTATGGTGAATTCATTAGATGGTTTTTATTTGGCATTTCTGGTTTAAAACTATACGGCTTCAATATGTGATACATGACCATTTAAGGAATATTTGTGTAAAGTATTCAGCCCATGAATTTTAGAATAGCTAGGCAGTGTTTCAAGATCGGCAAAACTAGTATCATGCTTTTTATATCAGTTCATATCAAGCCTTTTCCTTCATCCAAATTTTCGTTTTGACTGTCTCTTAAAAAACGCATTATTTTCAGAAAGAGGCGGCATCATTGTATTCACGTAATTTCTATTTTCTAAGTTACGTAAGTATTTGGTCAGTTTCGTCCCTTCTTCCGTCCATATAACTCTATACCTAACCCTCACACCATCCATTTTTGTGTTTTTAATATATTCTAACTCTTTCTTCTTTCTTCACTTTTGGTCATTTATTCACAACAGTCGCATATGAATAACTTTGGCTGAAATACCATGGTTGAACAATCACGACATCTGCTCTAAGAGAGATTTGCTCCTTATGGCTGATGAACTGAAGCTTTCCGAGACACCTTTTTTTGAAAAGTATGGCACAGACCATACCACTACCTGAAAACCTTTAGAATGAGTTGGAACACACTTTTAAAGCGACGAGCGAAGAGACTGAGTTGCTTACAGACACTGCTATCCACCTATTTTCGAGAGAGGCGCCCTAGGTAGGATTTTGATGGTCCTAACCCACCAGATGGATCCTCTACACCAATCAAACAGCCTCTATGATGTGCCTTCCCACTGGATTCATTTGATGGGACAAGGTGAAGATCCCCAGACGTTGTCAAGGACTACTTTCTCGAGGTTGATCTGGAATATCTGGAGAGCCGCATGATGCCTACAGCGCCTACCCACTAGCCCCAGAGTGTATAACCGTCCAGGAATAATGGCTATACCTGAGAGGCCTCGTTACTAAGCTGGGAGGTCGAAACTTCGTGGCCGCACATACGATGAAATCCAGGCTCAGTTTAAACCGGCCGAAATAAACTGGCCAGACAGTCTTCGGTTGATCGAAATATTTGAAGTACGACGTTTACGATAACAAGACCCACCGTCAAGGCTGATATTATGTATATGCTATACCTCAAGAGCTTTACAAAGAAAAATTAGTTCCGCCATACTAGCATCGGAATACGTAACAAATGTCACCAATTCGGTTATATATCCTGAAGAAAAAAAAAACTAGCATATCCATGTTGGACACTACAAAATGTATCCTGCCCGACGAGGTCGTGACCAGAGCCTGTGACCACACCAAATTAATCAGCGAGGCAGTAACGAGTGAGAGCAGTACGTCACCTATCACTTTCATGCTCATTTCCGAAGGAGAAACCAGAGCACCTGATTGTGACAAAGCCGTCTGGAGACGCTGAACTATCGAATCGGTGGATGCGCTCTGCCAGACTTTTGCTGCCACAATAAGAGGTTGAATAAGAGTAGATCCGACAGCGGGATGATTGGAATTTAGGGCGGATATATACAATAGCATGCCTACAACGACACCCATAATTAAAATATATAACTTAAATTTATCTGGCTGAACAGGTCTAGGAGCCATTCGGCATTGGCGCATTTCAGCTGCAAACAATGTAAGAGCCAAGAATCTACCTGGATGGTTTTTCTTTGTCAACGGTTTCCAATTTTTGGTCTGACTTCTTCAGTTCCGAAGACGGTCCCGTAGCAGGTATAGTGGATAGAAATGCGGCCAGTACCGCTGTCGGTTCGAAGTTTGGTACCCAGTTGATCCCAGCCATCTTTAGGAAGGAAGCGCCCTACTGACGCTGAGTATAGATCGATGAGTGTTACAGAGACGGTAATCTTTGCGCCTATCCTTGTTGGATCCATATCTGCTACATCAGCCGGAGTCTGGGCTCGAGAAGATAATCTTTGGATCTTCCTTTTCTGTAAAGCGATAACGCTGCATAACGGCGTCATCGCACTCTTGCTCGGACGGGAGAGAGAATTGGCTCAGCACTTGCATTCTATCGAAATCGATGACACCTATTTTAGCAATGTTACGTAGGAGACTGATTGATTTCTATATTATGCTTAATCCTTTAAGACTGATTGATTTCTGTATTATGCTTAATCCTTTAAGTACTTGCCACATCAGGCAGAGCAGTGAGCCTTTTGTCAGCGCATAATCCATTATATATAACAGATGGAGCCGAACGTTATTGCCTATCAGTGAGAAACAGATAAGTATGCAGGAGGATCTGTTTGAGGTATGACCTAGCCATAGCCTTCACAGTTTAAAAATGTGTGGCCTCCTGTCGGTCTTTAGCTTCAATCACATTCTCTTTGAGAGCATCCTAAATATGTCTTTGACCTCACCCATGAGGTATTATCTCGAAAGTCTATTGTAACGGCAGTATAAATTTGCATGACAACCCATTATACCAGTGTGTAGGCTCATAAAGGCCACGTTTGTAGGAGCGGAATCCTTTTGTCGCAACCCAACAATAAATGTTCTGTCGTGAAGAATGAACTCCGGCCGACAGTGATGTCTTTTCTATATAGATCTTTAACCAATCACAGGCTTTTTCCATGCGCCTATCCGACGAATGAAGGGAAGGATCTTCCTTGCACCTCATATCCAGGACCAAGGTAAATATGTTCTGGTTGAAGGTCCCTACGTCCATTAATGAGAATTCCGTATCTTTGAGCAAATATCCAAAAGGCTTTCTAAGATTTCCGGTACCCTACCTGCTATTGTGCAAAGACCTTTCTAGGGAACCCATCAAAAAGAACGGTCATATAGATGAGGGTTTCAACAAGTTTCCATTACCTGTCCTGAAAGATACGTTGGTGGCTGCGTCCTCTAATAACAGGATGGCTGACTTCAGACACTTGGCTGGTCTGTTAAGGTTAACGTTCCATACGGTGTCGCTATTGTTTGCTTCCACTTTGCGGTAATTGAGCACTCCGGTGTATATAAAAGGCGACCTAGCACACAAGTATTGATTCCTTATTGTGTAGGCGAGGTTGGCGTTTGTTACCACATCAAACTTCTGGGATGTAGTACCCAGCCCAAAGTTCGTCCTCTGGATGGCCCCTTGAATTTCGATATCTACACAGAAGGTCCCTATCATTATTTGGTAACGTCTCGTGAAAATAGGATAGAAATTGTAATAAAGTCATACTCTGTTAACAGCCTAGAAAGACTGCATGCTTTTCACGTTTTCTTTCACCTTAAAAGAAAATCAAAGCCCATCCGAAAACATAACATCCGATTGAGTAGATAATGGTCGCTATTCCACAAAGTAGCGTCGCACAAATTCCCTCTAAAGACATGAACCCGGTTACTGAAGGGGCAGATAGCTATCTCACAAATCTGAAACGAAAATGTAGGGACAAACATCCAAATTGGGATCTCCCTCTGCGCGATTTCATAGCATTAAATAACAGGGTTAATACCTTGTTAGGTCATTGGGTCAATACTCAGGATAAGATTGTTGCGTTAGACTCGGAAGAGACTGCGCCCAGGCTAAGGGCTTAGCGAGCGGCTACAACTTAGGAAAGAGTGTCATAGCAGCATGTGTTGAAGATGTTTAACGTTCGAATAAGGAGTGAGTTGACCGCAATCAGAGAAACGTTTTCCCAGATTAGACGGGCAGATCTATCCAAATGAAAGATTGTGAAGCTTTTCGTGAACAAGGCATTACCATTGCCTCAATACTCATCGCGCTAAGATTTATTACTTCCACTGTCGTGGTCTCCATAACTAGAGAAGGACATAGACATAGTGTGGCTGGCATGTAATATGGTAGTACTCCTCCTGGTCATCGTTCTCGCTTTTGTGACCGTCCTACAACAAAGGATGATATTTTCCTCCTAAAAGCCATATAGCAAAAGGCATATAGACACTCCTGTTTCTCTTAGCGCTGTTATATTATCTTCGTGACCTACAATACAGGCATCGTATTTTTCCGAAAATCCACGTTCCCACGGTGGAACTTAATCCTAATGAAAGGAAGAGTTTTATCGCCTCAGTAAAAGTCACAGCAATATTATTATTTAACTCAGCAGCATTATATAGTGCAGGTTGCTCTTTTAAAGTTGTATACAATGCCATTTAATATTCAAAGACTCACCCACCAAAGCGCAATCACATACATGTATTGAGAAAGGTTAAAGATTTCCGAGCAAAGAATGCTGAGACAATTGAGATGTTTCACAAACTATACAAGGCTTAATTATATTAATTTTAATATGAGTGAGATTCTTCTTTTAAACGAAACAAGAAAAGGAAAACGAAATCGGACGCAAGTATTAGCGGGTTTAATTCTGCCAGTCACTTTTAAATTGTTTTCTTAACATGTTCGTACACAATGAAATGTGCACAGCGCTATCCAATATGCAACTACTGCTAGAACTGTCTGTATAGTACTTGCGACCCAAATATGCTTGTTCATGCGATACATTTTCTCAGGAATTAGGCACGTGTTTTATTTTACCATGTGCCTACTGTTTTTACGCATGCTCAACGAGCCACATGGTGCCACATTCTACAACATGCAGCTTTATGAATATACTTAAAATTGCTGGTTGGTTCATCTGATGAGTTTACATGTAATATTACAAAATGGACGGGTGAAAGTGAAGAAAAAGTGAAATGAAAATTATCATCATTAGGAGGTAAACTTGCATCAATTATTTTCAGTTAGTGCAGATGAAAATTTGGTACATTACATTCTTTCAATCCACATGACAATTACTGCAGTAGCAGTTAGTTTCTCCACTGCATACATGTACACCATGACCATACCGATAGACAATAACTTCCTCTTCCAACTACCTCGAAGCCTTTCTCGCACGAGAGCAGCGCGAGGATATACGGAAGTGGTACAACCCCAAAATGGAGAAAAACTTCCTGATCCAGCTGAGATATTCTAAATATCTTAAATATAAAATCAAAGAAAATTGTAGAAGAACCCGTAGATCGCATGGATGCCTTCACCAAATTATACGTTAACTGTAAAACCAATCAATACACTGTTGACAGAACCGCCCGGCTAATAATGCTCCTGGATATGCATGCAAGCATCGTAATGGCTGTGTGAGAACCTACTGATCCTCAAGACGCTGCTACAAAAGCATATCTATGCAGCTGTACGACTCACAAACTTTGCAGTTCCTTTAACGTCAGTGACTAAGTTTACACTGACATCAGAAGGTGTTCGACTTCATCTTGTTTACTCTAGAGGTAACCCAATTATGTCAGCTGCCAATTGTCTTGATAGCGGAGAGCACATGCATCTTTACGCTCGTGGCTTGTTTTCATCTTGAGGGCTCCAGTATTATGTTCGACATTTCCCTTGCACGGCTACAGGAGTGCAACGACCCTATAATCGTTCTGAATACGACAGAAATGTTGGGCTATGAGAAGGTAACAACAAGTGCAATTGATTATAAATTCACCATTTAAATATCTGACACACGATACTATTTTAAATCAAAATGGTACAAACATGAGCAAGATCTTTATTTCTAGTCAAGATTAGACTACCTATTGAAATAGTAAATTTTACGACTTAAACATGTTCTCTCGATATCAAATCATAATATATCTCACTATTCATTACCTAGCCCCAAGAAGATCCTCATAACTACCGTCTAAAGAAGACTGGTAATGTCGAGGTTCAGCTTAATACAGAGATCGAACAGCGACGGTCTCTCTGCAAAAAATATGGAGGATCGGCCAACACTGTTGACAGTATAGCGGCAAGATTTTGCACTGTATCCACATGGGTCGGGATGGCACATGTGGTGCGGTTGCCACAATTCTGACTGCCGCGCTCGCTATACCTTTGAAAGATGTGTTACTTGTGGGGTGAACTCTTCTCGCTGGCTGGACAGTTCACCGTCCGCCATCTCCTCACGAAAGCTAAAAACTATGATCGTATTTCGGATCATTGCTGCGGGTAAGGTGACCTCTATGGAATACGTGGTTTCGCGGGCCCTACGGGATGCTTGCCTTTTCGATAAGGAGTTCATCCTCATTTTAAACGAGGCGGAAAATTATATGATTTGCATGAGCGAAATACGGGCAACTGCAAGAACTGTATATAAGGCGGTATTCATTAGCGATGGCAAAAATAGATGCTCTCCTGGCCCAAAGTCGGTCCCAGAGCCACGTAGATCTCATCCAAAAGTTAGGAGTGGGATCCGCATAAACTGTTCCATGCTCTGTTAGCCTACCCAACGTCCGAGCGGTTGTCCCAGGCTCTCATATAATCACTGATCGATGTTCTCTTTTAATGGATCCACTGGCACTAGTGCCATCGCTGTTAAGCTGCCAAGTTTCGTACGAATCATCCTCAAGCACATCTACATATTCCATAAATTGTTCTTCCGATACGTTAAAGAACAGTTCACGTAATGTATCTGTCGATAGTGGAGAGTGATGTTCACTCATAGCGTGAGGTAAGGACCACGAGCCCAATTGTATGTGGATAGGTCCGTTCCGCCTACGCGAACCAGATGTTGATGGTAACCGGAAACAGATGAATAACTCCGGATGACGATGTATTTTTGCGGTCTCGTCTTCAGGGTAGTAGGTAATTTCACGCCGAAACGTGATACATTCGACGTGTTCTGAAGACTCCTCCACATCGCTTCTAGACCCCATCAATATAGATTGTTGGCAATGATTGTATCTGATTGAATTCCAGGGAAACCTCCTCTCTAATTGTTTGTGCTGTTGGTAATATTTGCTGCCCGAATCACTATAAAAGCCATACTACACTAATTGGACTGATATCTCGTGCATGTATATTCCATCACCAACTTAAGAACTGTTTGGTTGGGGTAACAAACGTTGGTGCTCCGTAACTTAGCATTTCTTTCATAAGATAAAGTCAAACCCTTCTTTATTACTACTAGCAGCAGAGGGGGTGAACCCTACAACTTTTTCCGAGGGTCCGTTAGCAAAAATAAAGGTTCCTACGAAGGGCTGAAAAATAAGGTCAATAACGCTAAACCAAATCCGCTAACCGAACATATTTCGTTGTTGCGGTAAACAGGCCATAATAACGAAATCGACGGGTTAGTTCGTTTTTGTTACTCGTTCGTTGATATATTTTTTTTTCAAATTTTAGGCGTGTTTTGTTTACTCGCCGAGTCATTCAATTTTTGTCAGTTTACCCTCTCTGCTGCTGTAATTAACCAAACATTTTATCCAGACCTATACGATACCTAGATCTTGGGTCATGTAAATTTATTGTTGTAAATCCGAACGGAACAGCTTGTGCTTTTGAAAAGAAGTTTTTAAACTTAATCATGTCCATATCCCCTGAACACCAGGTATAATAAATATTTTGTAAAGTATAATTATCTACTCCATTAAACACAACTAAAATATTGCAGTTGTCTCTGATCACTTTAGGTATTTGTGTATATCGCTGAGTAACATAAATCACGTCCGTATTTTTATGTCTGCCTCTGGAAAATATCCGAGCTGGATTTGATTGTTTGTCCAGCATCACATCATCATATACTACGAGGTTATTAATAAATCCATCTAGGTCATCTACAGATGGCGCTTCATCATTATCGGTGATAAAATCAATAATATCGTTTCCGTCTTCGTCTAATAATTTTGCATTTTTATTAAAATTTTTAAGTACTTCATAACATCGTTGATCATCTACAGATGGTGCTACTAAATATAATTTATTCCGCTTGAGCCATCGCATTATCAGATTAAGTAATAATTGTGTCTTACCAGATCCAGATGGGCCTATTATAATCATTCTAATAGAGTTTGGTAGTGCTGGATGGTGCCTTACTGGTTCTTGCTTTCGTGTCGCTGAGATGTCAATTATATCCATATAATAAATAATATGAGTCTATATTGTGTTCGATGCAGAGTACCCACGTCCACCACTGGATTAACAACAATAACAAGAAAAAATAAAAGACGTGCAATTACAGGCAAATGTGCAAAATGTGGCACAAGAAAATATAAATTTATTTCATCGACAAAGACAGGTGGAGATATCGCTGCTTCATTAGGGAAATTACCAGGAGTTCCATGGGCTAAATATCCCGGGAAAAAACAATTACCAGGATATAATTATTGTGGTCCTGGAACTCGACTTGATATCCGACTTGATGATCAAGATCAACCGCGACTTGGAGAGTATTCAATAAATAAGACTGATCAAGCGTGTCATGTTCATGATGTTGCATATAAAAGTAAAGATTTACAACAACGGCATCTCGCAGATATGAAATTGATTCATGCGTTAAATTCTATACCCGATAAATCTCTCAGAGAAAAACTTGCTAGTTTTCTAATAAAAACTGCTATGAAAGGTAAAATAATGTTAGGGGCTGGTAATTAATTATATAACTATTATAATGGAGTCTGTTTATTATAGCCCAAGAGGATATTGGAGAGGCAGAGCAGCGATTACTAAACTTGCTGAAGCAGCAAACGTTTCACGTTCTGTTGCTGCAAATTGGTTAGCACGACAGGCAATATGGCAAATTTATCTACCACCACCTAAAAAAAATTCAGTACGCACATTTTGATGTCAGCACCCCTAATGAAGTTCATCAAGCAGATATTTTATTTTTGCCACATGACACCATTGAAATTGGTAGACGTCAATCACACACGTACAAATACGCGTTAACTGTCGTTGACGTTGCAAGTAGATATAAAGAAGCAGAACCACTGTCAACAAAGACAGAAACTGAAGCTGCATCTGCGTTTGAACGAATTTATCAACGAGGACCCTTGCGATGGCCACAGCTATTACAGGCTGATCCTGGCAAAGAATTTCTTGGTGCAGTATTATCGTTGATGAAAAAACATAACGTTAAAATCAGACGAGGACACACTGAAATTCATCGTGATCAGGCAATCGTTGAACGATTTAATCGAACACTTGCTGAGCGGTTATTTGGATATCAATATGCAAGGGAAATATCCACTGACTTTAAGTCCGGGGAGAGATCTCGTGAGTGGGTTGCAAGGTTACCAAGTGTGATAGCTGCGTTGAATAATGAAATTACTCGTGCATCATCTATGAAGCCTGCTAATGCAATTAAAAAGAAACATGTACCAATACAACGACGTGAATCTTCCTCTCAACTAGTATTAGGTAATGTAACTGTAAGATATTTATATGAACCTGGTGAACGTGGAGGTGGTAAAAAAAAAGAGCAATTGATTCTATCTGGAGTGTGACTACACATACAATTTCCAGCGTGGTAAGATCCACAGGTAGACCTGCAATCTACAGATTAGATTCGACGGCTCCTCAACGTGGATTTGTACGTGAACAATTACAAGTAATTCCTGAGGACACACAATTACCACCGCGTTCACTTTTGTAAACTTGCACCCCTACGTCGATTACATTCAAGACACGTTAGCATCATATTTTCGCGTGTGTGACCACGATCACTATTAATTCTGTCTACGGTGAACTATCTTGGATTATTATTCGAATATTTCCATAGCATATTACAGTTACAACTTGCACAATGATTGTTCTGTCGTTGTTTCAGCGTTATAATAAATTCAGCATCAAGATCAAAGTCACGCTTATTTTTTTTTTTCACATTGTTTATAACTCGCTAATATTTTCTTTATGACGACAAAGTCGCTGGTGATTTCTTCAGTTATCACGTAATCCATGATAATCCTCCGCAGCTGAGATATTCTTCTGACTCGAGATACTGCTAGATAAACTAAATTTGACCATTCGATCCGATCATCGACAATCCAGATATTTGTATCAGAAATAGTTAATCCTTGTGACGAGTGAATCGTTATAGCGTATCCTAACGTCCACGGAGATTTATCCATGCTCAACGCGTTCTCAACAACATCAACAGCAACCAAAACAATATCATTCAATACAAGATTTTGTATTCCACCACCAGGAATTTCAACTTCAATATTCTGTCGTCGAGTATCTGCTGGGCGATAACATAATGGTACAGGTAGATTTGAAAACTTTTCTTTATGTAACGTAAATAATTTCTCTTGCAGTTCATCACGAACTATCTTTCTACTTGCGACTATCAAATCAGCAGGTCTCCATAAATTCAAAAAAATCATTCATAGTAGTTTCTGGAATTACTTTACGCATTATCTCACACTGTATTTTATCTGGCTGCAGTCTGATTAACCTTTTAAACTCTTTCAACGATTCATCAATAGCTCTATGATCATCATTTATTTCTTCGTAGTAATCTACAAATGATTTTAACCATTCATGTGGAGATTGACCAATAAAGGGTGGTAGTTGACCATGATCGCCACACATTATTACAGTAGTATTTTTAGTCAATAACCATTCAAGGAATATTTTTAATATTTCCAACGATACCGTGTCTATCTCGTCCCAGATAATATACTTAGGTATATATTTCTCACCCATTCGCTCAGGAGTCCATGTGTCTCCGCACCATCTGAAGAAACTATGATATGTACATGATTTTACTCCTCGTTCTTTTATTTTTCTGGCGAGTTTATGTGTCGGTGTCAAAACAATTATATCTGAATGGTTGTTCATGAATAATTTAATCGCACGAGCTGTTTTACCTGAACCACCACATCCATAAAGATAAACAGTCTTATGTCTAGCCCCAGGATCATATACAGATGATGCAGATGACAATTCTGATATTTGATTATTTTTGTAATATATTTCCTTAATTTCAATGTCGGCAGATTCAGAATAACTAAGTATATTTTCTTGTTTTATTCTCCATGATCCCCATGATGCATAATTGTTAATATGTAATTGTTTTAACAAATCCGCATTTTTATTTATATAAAATGAATCTGTAGCGACTCTTACTGCAATCAGAGGAAATCTATTTATCATCGACAATAGATTTATCGAAAAGTAAGCTAGCATAGAAGATCTTAAATGAGTAAACTGCGGTCAGTCGCCATCAATATAGCTCACGATTGTACCTAATTTAGACCCATCTGATAAATAAGCATTGCTTCGACTTATAAATGTATTTTTTTTTCCGTTGTATCAGAAATTATAAAATCGAGTTCAGCATCGTCCATAATTAATCTTGTACACATTCGTTTATGATCATAAGATCCTCCTTGAGTAAATTTACTGATTATTTTCCTACCAAGATCTTTTGCAACTTTATTTTCATGATCAATCACATCAGGATTTTTATCACCTGACTCTGTCAAGGGTTCTGGTAACCAGACTTGTTTCTGTGAACGATACGATATAATTGCTTCAGTTACTTTCAATGATATCAATATTTTATTATCAAGCATATATTGTAATAACACTATTGGAGCCCCATATTTTTCGAAGAAATGTCTTCCAAACCAAACATAAATAATCGGATGCAGATTTTTTGCAAACTCAAATGATTCTATACAAGCAAATAATTTTAAGTCAAAATCTGGTAAGGGTCCGTTTATTGCAACAATGGTCATCTCGTGTGATGGATGTCCAAATCTCTTAAAGTGTTCAGAACACTCTCCGTATCCAAGAAAACTTCCAGGAAAACACGCTACCATATCAACTGAGATAACGTCGCTATAATCATATTTCGTATTCCATAATCCACAGTGTCCGTTTCGATACAACTGTGTTGGATGTTTTCAAGGAATTCTAATCGTGTCGGTTTCCATGAATTTTTCTCTTGAGCAAAGTGAGCAGCAACCGATGGAACTGTAAAACAATTATTTAATAATCCTTCAACCTCGACATCGTCAGAAGTATGTTTCAATGCAAGATTCTTCATTTCTTCATGAAGAGATTCTGCACGATAAATTTTTTCGTTAGGTCTTACAAACTGATCGTAATACGAATCTGAACTCTGAAATAACCAAACAGATACAGGGTCACTCTAACTAATATCACTGATAACGTCAAATATATAATCGCTATAAAATTTAACTGTCCTATCCCGTGGAAATATTGTTACAGCATTAGTCCATGCATGTGCGTTTTGATCAATGATTGTTATAGGGGTTCCATTTTTTATATATTTTGGTTTGTACAAAATTTCTCCGGTTAGTGTTTTTACTGCTATTGGAAATCTTAATTTCTTTTCTAGCTTAGCAACGTCGCTGATAGATGCTCGGTTATCTTAAACTGTCGCTGCCCATGTATTTATTTTTCCACGTCTTAGATCCGTTAAACCGTTTCCACGTATTACGTTTGAGAAATATTCCATAACTCGCTCAGCTACGCAGTTTAGTCTACTTGACAATTTCATTGGTTTGAGATCCCCAACCTTAGGTTTATTATTTAGCGGATACAGTGCATAAACAACTGCAGTTACAGGATACTCCCGTTCATAATACGGTTCATCAATACCAGTCAGTATTCCTGGCTTGGATTTATTATTTAATGTAACAGTATTATTTCCAGTAACGCGTATAGGGTCGCGCTTTTCACGAATAATCCAAGTGCCTTCGTCTGTACGTCTGTATTTACAATAAATTTTACTAGAATAATATATAGCTGATTGTCGAGAGAGCTAATAATATCTCTGCCTCGTTCGTCACTCATTCTAGCATCGATGGTAGTCATAATCCTGAATGTCGACCACATATGAGCCGCACCATCGTCTCGAAATTCCTTCTTTGCTTCACGGATACGTTTAGTTATATCCATATTTGTTAAAGCCAGATCTTGCATCGAAAAACTAAATTTAGATTTCTGTAGTCTGTCTAGATCAAATCTAGCTCCCGCTGAGACGGCAGAATGTTCAAGTGCGGATAATTCCTCAAGGAGAAGGATATCCGATCATAAGCCAATTACATCGATTCTTTGTTAGAATCATTATTATATTTAAGAATGGTTGGTGGCGGGATTAATTTTCTCCATGAATCACATATTCTTTTAAAGTGTTCATCAATAAGATCATTAACTGATTTCTTCATTTCCTCATGATTAAATCCTGGAATTGTAAATGTTGGTAGCTGTTCTTCTGTTATTTTATAATATTTAAGAAATACCATTTTAAATACACGATTAAGTGGAACACGCTGAATTGGGTCGTCTTCATTAACTATATAACTTCCTATGTATTTATCTGTCAATGGGTTTATTAATATTTTTTCTCTGTCAACGATAACCTTATTCATATATTGCAGATCTGATGCAATTTGATTCAAATGTTGTATTGTTTCAATTATCTGATTTTATAAATCATCGTCATAAAAAGTGTTGATGCTGGAAAATAAATTTCTTAGATCATTAAGTACACGTTCATGCTCAGATTTAATCGGACTAGAAAATGAGTCAATTAATTCAACATCAATTGTTGTTACTTTACCTTTTTTACCATCAAATACATCTGCAAAATAGGTTTCAATTTCTTTAATATATTTTTCTTCTCTTGTCTATGGATATTCATTTTTTCGATATTCTGGAAGCTTTATAAATATTTTTTTTTATCTGTAACGAAATCAGATCGTTGTGGTTCTGGTGGGCCTTTATAAACTAGTTCAACTTCAGGCCAGCCTAATATTGATCTAATCGAACTTTGATAAATATCTACGGAATAATCAGGAGAATTTATTTCAATCGCTGCTGATAATGTTGGTTCGTAAACAGTAATTGCTATTTTTGATTCTTTTCCTGTAATAGATTTAATTCTGCGTTGAAACTCATCATTGATCTGTTCTATTTGATAACTACCCGTTGGAATACTGACTACTTGCCAGTCAGGAGTTCCATCAGGTTTATTCTTATTTGCAAATACTAATGAATTATTTGGCTGTAATCCACCGAATGGTTTTGATCTAATATTTGGCCAGCTATGATAAACTCGTAATTGCGCTAATGCTATTTCTTTTGCTGGAATTACGGTTGGAATGTTAACTGCTAAACTCAGGATTGGTCGAACTTAATGATATCATTGTGGTTTTTGATGATGCTGTATTAGTGACGATCTGTTGTAATAATTCTCTTGACTCAGTCAAGGACGTTGACATTATTATTATTGTTATTATTATTTTAAATCGGGAATTCAATCTTTCAATTTTTCACCTTGGCTATTGTCAAGGAATACTTTATCGTAGGTTTTCATTATCGTTGCGAACTCCTCATCAGATATTTTACCATCGCTGAGGTACAACGAAAGATACGACGATAGTTTAGAATAAGCTGTTGTTACTGTATATAATTTTATTATATACTCGTGTAATGTATCATTTGTACATGCAGATATCGTCTTAGCGAAAATGCTGAGGATACCTGCGATAGTTGTTGAAGTTGAAACGACAATTGTTACAATTGCAAGCGCTGTCATTGTTATTGTTGATAATAATAATCCGGTTCCAGCAACAATAGCAAAAAACTGGGTAAACAATTATATCAATGACAACCATACGTCTGCGATATTTTTTTACTTTTACTGTATAATCGTCGATGATATTTTTTAGTTCGGTCAGACATTCACATACTTGATTATATCTGTGACGTTGAACGTCGATGTGGGACTGGGGTCCCTGGGTTTGATTCATTATTATTTAATGACGTTGTCATTTAATTAAGTAATTAATTGAGGAGTTTCAGCTACGAATTCCAGACACCACCAGTAAGACACCGGGGTTAATTGTTTGTCAGATGGTTCCAGTATAAATTATTTTTCGACATCTTTATTAATATAATAGATACAGTTCCAGAGAAAACATCGATTGAATGACGCCATGGAAATGTAGTAAATATCCTAAATTTTTCTTTACTGAATACAGACAGTCTGTACACGCCAGTTACTTCTGCGGTATGTTTGATAGTGTTATTTTGTGGTGTCCATGTTGATGATCCTGATGCTACTGTGTATACCACACTGATGATCTGCTTGTGAGGAATTTTAATCAGATTCGTTTTTTCAACGAGATTAGGGATTCCACTGACAATATCGTTGAGTTTTGTGTTAATGTCAGCAAGTTTGATATCTACAACCACTGGATTACCAAAAAATTCATATACAGATCTGTTTATATTTCTACGAAAATTTAGAAACGTTTGTGCGTGATTAGAAAAATCAATTCTAAATGCGGTCATTTCATCATTGATTGCTGTTAACGAAGTTGTTACTGGAATTTCCTTATCATCGACGTATTTTTTCGTTGCAGCATCAAAATCAGATTCTGGTGTTCTGAGATTATTAATACCATTATTATTCATGTTGAGAAATGCATGCATTATACCACCGTTGGCTAATACGTACTTAGATTCTTGATCATCAATGTATTTTTTTGTTGCGGCGTCTGTATCTGCGGCTGGGTTTCCAAGGTCTATAATTTTATTTCGATTCATGATAATGTTACCCGTGAATGAATCACCAGCTTTCTTGATATAATCGTTAACCGACTTACCGGAATCTTGTATTTTACCTTGATCAGTAAAAGTAACGATATTATTAACAACCGCGGTTGGAATTCGTATGAGTACATCTGGCAGTTGTGTATTACTTGTCTTTAATCGTCCAAGTTTATCCTGAAAAACAACGACTTCATTTTGATCCACACTTGTAATGTTTAATAAATCATCGATTTCATTTCTGAGCTGGTCAAGAGTTGAATATTTAGATAAATCACCTTGCTGCTGAGCTTTACCGCGAGAAGATCTTCCGTAAATATCTACCATTATATTTATTAATGTCTGTTTAAATGTGACAACGTAGTATATTCATGTACAACTTTGTGAGGTGGTTTTGTTGATTTTGATATAGCATCAAGTACGTTAAGTACTTCTCGACCACATATTGGTGGATCAGTTAATGTTTGTGTTCGTAACGTTGAATACCAAATTGGAGCAATAATATTGCTGACATAATGAAGAAATTCCTTAGGTGGCGCTAATCCATATGAATCGAAATAAATAATTCCACGTGGATCAATTGCATATCCAACCCAATGGGTGCCTAGTCCAGAGTTTTGATCGAGATTAATAATACCAGTTTCAGTATTATTCGGTTGTTTTGGTAATTGATCGCGCATAAAAACACCTCTGAAGTTTTTTATTTTTAGTTTTTTAGCGGCATTAAGTAAATCAAAATTGGACATAGGCGATATCAGTAAACTGTCCCGGGAAGTCTTAGACCCTTTCCGTACCATGAATATGGGGTCCCGGGAAGTCTTAGACCTTTTCCGTACCATGAATATGGGGTCCCTGGTAATCTTAGACCCTCTTCCCTTTTTTTTAATTCCCTGTCCGGTTGCTTTCTTTAATGCCATTCCAGCAGCGGTTCCAACAGCACCTAATGCAGCTGCTTTTGCAACAGCTGGGGCTGCAGCGGCTATTAATGCTGGTGCTGCGAGAAGTGGAAATATACCACCTGTCTTAACAGCATCTTTGATAGCTCCCGCAGAAAGAATAAGTTTTATACCTTTATTTGATTTTTTAGCTTCATTGAAGTTTCTGAATTGACGCTCGGTCAACGATAATTTATTTGAACCGCTCATTTGTTCTCGCTTTAGCGATATTTTTATTCCACAGTTATTTTTTATGCTGATTGTAGCCTTTTAATCTGACCAGGAGTCAGGGTAACACTAGTTTGATGATACGACATTATAATTATTATCCTGATTTTAAATCAAGGTGATCTAATTACGTGTTACATATTTTCTACTGGGGCATCAACGACTCTCATTCGTCCACCAACACCTTCAAGTAACATTGATTTATCGCTGAGTATGACGGTTATTGCTCTGTAATTAGGAATATCTACAATATTTCTATTAACACGAGCTCGAAAGATTATGTCAACGACTGATTGTCTGGTTAAATCTAAATGTTCTAGTGAAAAGTAATAAATCGGATATAAGTTTGTAAAATCTAACTGTGATATTTGTAAACCAGTATCAATATTTTGATCACGCCCCATGAACGTCATCAGACGATGATATACACGTGCTACATTATTTTGATCGAAGTTCAATAAAATATCCTCGGATGGTTCTTGATGTCCATTTATCCTCAGAGATACTTCAGAAACACCAAGATTGTCGAATATCATTGCACTACGTTCTTGATTATTTAATCGTGCAGCACTTTGAAAAGCAATAAATATATGCCGTGGTGCAGAAACACCCTGCTGAGAAGCTATTTGCCATGTAAATAAACCATTAATATTACCCTGGATAGCATCTGTGGTCATTGTTAACCATGATAACATTGATTTACCACCTTGACTCATAAAAGCAAGTAACCAATCTTTTTCAGGTATTGTTGGAGTCATCACCTGTATCCATAATGAAAGCTTGGTTAATACTATTTTACCAGGATCACCAGCGGGTTTCCATAATGCATCATCGTCCGTGGCTTTTCGTACTAGTACAACCGTATGTTTGGCTCCAAAAATAACTTTTCTGACGTTTCTACAGAATCCAAATATATGTGAAAGTGGAATTGAACATGAAAACGCTCTTCTGTCACCTTTCAACATTGATCGACGTGCTGCAAACCCTATGTTGAAATTTTCATTCATTGATAATGCTGCAGGAGTTTCTGCGTTTCCTGCGGCATTTCTTACGTTACCTATGGTTACGTTTCTGTGATCAGGATGATTGGTTGTGTCCTTCGCAAACATCATTGATGGACCAGCAGATCTTGAATAATCGTCGCTGTATCTCGCAAGACCAAGTATTGTTGTAGCAGCGTCAACGTCTTTCTGAATTGATTCAATATTTTTTCCGTCAATCATGTACGTAGCACTATCAAACAACGCCATGATGCCATTATTAACAAAACCAACCCAAATATCGGCTCCATATGCTACTGGTGCTGCAGGAGCAACGTTATTTAAAATTTCACCTTCTACTTCAATAAATGCCTCAGCGGGTAAGAAATACCTACTTGTATCTTGAACCTGAAGTTCAATTCGTCCACGCTGATCTGGAATTCGAGCGTCATAAGAATAATATTGATAATCACGCACAGACTCATCCTTGAGTACTGGTGCATCCATGTCGAACGCTGGATCAGATATGCGTTTGAACATCTTTATTATAATTATTATCGTCTAAAACGAAGACCACTTCGGGAAGTAAGACCACTTCCTGCTATCAGACTAGCGGTTATATTTTTTTCTTTTTCTGATAATGGTACATCAGCCAACTCTGCTAGTTTTTGATTAGCAGCTTGATTTATTATTTTACTAATATTTGCAGGCATTACTTCAGTGCTAGGTAATTTTACAGGTTGAGGTCGAACCGCAGGTCTGCGTATTAATCGTGTTAGTCTATCCTTGATCGCTGAAAACGCTTTACTTGCGAGATTACCCATAGCACCAATACCTTTTTCACGAACAACATCAATAGCTTTCATCCCCAGTTGCTTTGCAATCGGTATTGCTTTTGGGACTAGCCTTCTAAACAGACCCTGAACAATATCGCCTAGTCCGTCTCCGTAGGTTGTTTTGTATACTGGTAATCGAGAATTTACTGCCCTGACCATGGTTGGTCCACGTTGATTACTATGTACGATCATTTTATTATAGTAGCTGTATTTAATTACATACTCAATCACTATGGTAGTCATCGGCGATTTCATTAATGAGGTATCGATATACATTAATATCCATAATTCCACCTGTAAATAATCGTTTACAAATATCAGCTGCTTCATTAATTATCTCTGTAGAATTATTACCAGCTCGTTTTGCTCCAATGAGGATTTCTAGTCGATCAACATCAGCAAGGACGTTATTGGGGCAAGTAATAAGGCCACTTCCTAAACCACTTCCAGTTGCGCCAGGATCTTGATATTCTTCTTCCTCACCAGTTTCTTCTTTTGGTTTCGGTGATACTTTTGGTGATCTTAGAAAATGACGAAATGATTCTTTGAGCGTTCTTTTTTCTTGTTTTTTTTTTTCTCGTTTTTTTTCTCGTTTTTGTTCTCGTTGTAGCTCTTGTTGCTGTTGTAGCTCTTGTTGCTGTAGTAGTGGTTGTAGTCGTGGTAGTGGTTGTTGTGGTGATGGTAATTTAAGTTTTGGTGATGATGGTGGTGATAGTTCAAATTGTGGTAGTTGTGATAATCGTTTACTTCGTTCAACCTCTTCTATATATCTATGTACATCCTCATCAAATCTGTTAAAACTTATGATATCTTCATTAGATCTGATTTCTGGAATACCAGTAGAGACGCGATATACATCCCTGATCCAATTGGCAGAGCTTAATGATTTAATATATTTTGGTTTTACATATTTTTCTCTTTCATAATATCCAAACGCGGCAATATCAAATAATTGGGTTGGGTTCCTGGTAGCAGCAATACCTTCAGGCGCAAATTTATCAATTATCTTAGTTTTGGTTCTTGGTGGTTGTGGTTGTGGTGGTGGTTGTGGTGGTGGTTGAGCTGCTTGAATATGGTCAGCAATATCAACAGGCAATGTTTCAAGAGCTCTCTGTGTTGCCTCAGCTGCTGTAACAATTTTCTTTGTTGGTTCGACAATCGGCTTAAATAACTGTTCTGCACCTTCTGCAAATTCCACCTGAGACTCTTGACGAGATTGTAGTTGTTGCTTGACTAAATCACGGACGGGTAAATATTTTCTAATTGCCTGTAGTCGCTCTCGAGCTAATCTAGCTGAATGTGGTTCTCCAATATTCTTCATTTATTAATAATATTTATACTGGTTGTTTAATTTATAACTGCAGAGCGTGGACGACAAAAATTGAGTCACTTTGTAAGTAAACTAAACGCATTATAACAAAAGTCAAAAATGAGCTAACCCAAACGATTTATTATCCGTTTTTCAAACTATATGGTAATAATAAAAGTTAGGAGGTTCGTTTTAGCGTTATTGACCTTATTTTTCAGCCCCTGTAGGAACCTTTATTTTTGTAAAATAAGGTCAGGAAAAAGTTGTAGGGTCCACCCTCTCTGCTGCTAATCATTATTGATATAGCAATGATTTAATTATAGCAGAGAGGGTGAACTGATAAAAATAGATCAGTAATTCCAATCTCGTAATTTTTTCATTATTTATCTTTCATCTCTTTTCTTCTGCGAGTATCATCCTCTATCGCAGCATTTCTCATACTTCTCTCTTTTTCGGAGAGTGTTCTACCAAGTTGTTTTTCTATAAATTCTTCAGGTTCGAGGAGCAGATAATTTCGTTGCTTCATTTCTTCATCAAATATAAACCTAACATAATGATCAGTAGTATCATTGAAAATACTTTTAGCACCAATGACAGGCACAATCTCATTATCGATGCACCAATCATTATTAATATAACAATGATTTAATTATAGCAGAGAGGGTGAACTGATAAAAATAGATCATTAATTCCAATCTCGTAATTTTTTCATTATTTATCTTTCATCTCTTTTCTTCTGCGAGTATCATCCTCTATCGCAGCATTTCTCATACTTCTCTCTTTTTCGGAGAGTGTTCTACCAAGTTGTTTTTCTATAAATTCTTCAGGTTCGAGGAGCAGATAATTTCGTTGCTTCATTTCTTCATCAAATATAAACCTAACATAATGATCAGTAGTATCATTGAAAATATTTTAGCACCAATAACAGGCACAATCTCATTATCGATGCCCCTGAATCCGATAAATTTATTTGGATACATAAAATAATGCTGGTTTCCATGTTCTTCGGTAATCATTTTATTGTAGAAATAATTAATACTTTTACTAGTCGTAATTTTGTTACGGTCGAGATATTCAAAAAAACAAGTGCCCATAAATCATTTATAGTTATCATATAATCTTTTTTAACTCTAAATTCGTAACGATATTACGGTAATCTGATTATTCAAGTATAATAATAAATAAATAAAATATTTGGATAAATCACAGAGCAGCAGAGAGGTTGGAGTCACAAAATTACGCGCACGAACACATAACGAACACGCATAGCATTTGCAAACACAGGTGTCACGAACGAATAACAGCGTAAATAACCCACGTAGAGAGAATCTCAATTCGGTTAGAGGTTCTGGTTTAGTGTTATTGACCCTATATTTTTGCCTTATTTAGTATGATTTTCATGTTTAAATATATTCGTTCGAACACTAATTTGTAGGGTTCACCCTCTCTGCTGCTCAAATATAACTGTACCACAGTATCTAAATGTCAGAAAATAACATTTTATATAGAACTGTTGATAAGATAAACATATGGAAACTTCCAGCACACGACTGACACATTGTCGGCGTTTTAAAAAAAATGTAATATACGTGGGGGCCGCGCCCCAACCGCTCGAAAGTCAGCAGGAAAACGTACTGATCACTGATAATTTGCGCACACCTTTCACCACGTCGAACAACGTGGTGCTGCTGTTTTTGCACCCTGCGGGTCTCGCCTGGGGGTGGGCAAAAATTTATCAGTGATCAGTACATATCCTGTTGACCGTAGAGCCATGCGGGGGAGAATTCTTGCACAACCTTCTGAATATCTAGTATTTCGTTTCGCATCTTGGAATTCATCGGAGGGGGGGTGTGACCATGAAGTGAAAACACTTCTCGCCTCCCTTGATAGTAAAATTAAACAGTAACAGTAAAGCGCACAATAGCCAGAAATAAATATAGCCAGAAATACATGGAAAAGCCAAGAAATAATTATAGCTAAAAATACATGGTAAAACCAAAAAGTTAAAACAGCCAGAATACAAAGAAAAGCCTCACTGAAGGGTATCCCATGAAGGTAGAAATAGAACTTGGCATAAATTTGCAAAGTTGCAGGGAACCTCATGAAGGGACTCCATCAATTAGGAATAAACTAAACTGGCATACATTGGCACAAAGAAAAATCTCAACTCTTACCGTCTAATTTTGCTGCACGAAAATCCGATGGAAGATATTTTGCTAAAAGAAATATATTTTTTGCCCAGGATTGGGCCATTGACATCAATTCCGCGTCAATCAACTTGGCCACAGTCATTCCCTTTTTGCTATTTTCACACAAGCCTCAGATTAAAATTTGGCAACTAATAAATCAGCATTGCCACAGATAAAATCAACACTCTTACAAGGCCCTGATTGTACAATGGGGCCTGGGGGGGGGGGGCTCAGGGTCAACGCCACTGTTTTTTGGTCGGTCGACCCCCTTCTGCTGCTGCATGCATGAGCAACATAATTGATATAAATCAGATCTATAGAGAAAGGGGGAGAAATACACATTATCTATAGCAAAGGTAATGGGGTATGGGGAAAAAAAAGGGGGAGGAAAGGGCGGTAATCCTATACGACCAAGGAAAAGCATTCGACACCATATAGCAAAGTTATATAGGTTCAATCTTACGAAAGTATGGGATTCTTGTATTTTTCGGCAATAGGGCGAGACTATTATACAAGAACATTAAATCCTCCATACAAATAAATGGAGCAAAGACAGATAAATGTATTATGGAATTCCCAGTGAGACCAGGATGTTCCCTGTCAATGATTCATTAGGTAATAGCTATAGAAGTACTAGATACAAAAATGCAAAATAACCAAAATATAAAGGGAATTAAAATCACAAACCTATTAAAGGAACGGAAGATGCTGCAGCATACAGATGGCAGGACAAACTTTATCTCAGATAATAAACTCTTTTATGCATTTCGAAAAAGAATTCAGCGATTTTGAAAAGCATCTGAGTCAAAAATAAATCTTGCGAAAATTGAAATCTTCTTTATAGGAAATTAGAGAGGGAACCACCCTGGACTCCCGCTACACCTAATAAAAGCACTGGTCAAAGCACCTAGAGTAGTATTTAGAAACACTCAGCGACTGCAAATTTTAAAACTGTAATAGAGAAAGTCAGGCATAACATTAAACTATGGTTGTATATCAGCCACAATCTAGATATAATGGATCGAGGACAAGTAGAACATACCCACATAAAGGGCAAAATATGTTTTTAATGAACACAGTAGACTTTAATAATAACTTGTTAGAAACCATGAATAGAGAAGTCATTGGATTAATATGGGGACGAAAAATACAAAACATCCTCAAAGATAATATGTACAAATTACTGAATGTACCAAACCTCCACTTATATCAAACTGCAAATGATTGAAAATGGTTAGGAAGATCCGCCAAAACGTGAACTATGCCTGGGCTGCAATTTATATTTAGTTTTTTTTATTTACAATGAAGCATATACGGGAAACATATATATATATATATATATATATATATATATATATATATATATATATATAT